>NQII01005174.1:0-112680 GCA_002778355.1 Clitarchus hookeri | reverse complement strand
CCCACTCAACCACGAAGTCGCCCAGTGAATACGAGTAGTCAAATTAGGTACCACACCTCGGAAGGGCTGATGTATGTAGTACTTGTGTAAACTCAAGACAATATATTCGTCCTTAACAAATGAAACAGTAAAAGGCTCCATGATTACAATACCCTCAACCTCCAAGCACATTATAGTCTGTGCCTGGGGGCATTAACCACGACACTATAAGCCACACTGTCTTCCACAGTGGCGGTATAGCGTCAAGCTGCTTAGTGGCTCACTATCTCAAAAAAACTTGACTTATATTAAAATCAAAATGGCCCTGGTCTGGAGCTGAAATATATTTTGTACTAGAAATGTGTAGATTCTAGAACTAACGCGAATTATTCGTGCACGTTCACGACGTCGTATTTCTCGCATCATTTACAAAATTAATTCCTTTTTCCATTACGGCACAGTTTTCGTACAAAAATTTCGCTAAACCGTACTTGACTAACGTGTTCATCGATTTTATAGTTTACCGTTCCAAATTCTCACATGTGCATAGAATCACAGAGTCTGGAAGTAAATTTTACACGTACTGGTTTTTTATAATCACAGTTTAATGTCTGTGCTGCTGATAAAACCCTCGAATGTGTTGTAAGAAAAAAGACGGAACTCTTCCATCACAAAATTGAATTTGTAAAACACCTCGATTTTCACGAAAGCAAACACGTCTGCGACCAATGATCACGGTGCTGTACTTAGCTATATATTCGGTATTGAATGTTGAAATGTTTGCAACATCGCAATACCTTTAATATCGCTGCACTCGAACTAGGAACTGTAAGGGTTTTGAGAGAATACATCGACGTTCTCCCTCGTGGGTTTGGAGCAGCGTGTATATTCATATACTGTGATGGACCGTGATATATGGCAGATATATAAAAAATTACAATATAAAAGTGTGTGTCTAAAACATTGCAGGAGATAATTCTACATGAAAATGTTTAGTGTATTACACTCTCAATCAGTATCAATGAGAATTACACTTTTTGTATCAGTTTAAAGTATCTTACTGATTAAACAGTCACTTTAATGAATTTAGCTTATGAATCAGTTATTAAATGCCAGTTTTCCTTCACTTATTTATTTCGTGACATTTTTCATTGATCCATCAGTAATTATTTTCACTGTTTTTCGGTAATTTTTTTTTGACTGATAGTCAGTTAAACCACGTGTAAAAATGACCGTCAAACAACGGGAAATAACAAGGCATAAACTAATAAAACCAAAACAAAATACTTTCTAAAATGTATATCGTCCTTCAAAACATTATTTTATGATGTAACACAGAAGTAGTTAAAAAATTACAGTTCTACTGCACATGACGTCCTGGCGGGGACGACGTGACGAACCGACAGCCATTGTAAAAGACGTCATGAGGTAACCTCCTTCTCTGTCATTTCTTGCAGACATCGGCCATATTGGATTTCTCCTCCTGCTCTGTCATTTCTGGCCAACAGTGACCATCTTGGATGTCCCTGTTTCGCGCTCTTGTAATCCATCTGAGGGGTTTTCTCATAGTCCTACTGATCTCCTTTGTTTTGTCACACTGTCTCATTATACCTACAGAATTTCCCCACATCATGCTCTTGCATTCTGTGTGGAGGGTTTATTCCATGCTGTACACTCCAGGTCGCCCAGGTTTTCTCCATGTTATCCCTCCCATGTGGAGGTTTCCCACCATGCTATCACAGCCAGGTCTCTGCCAGGATGTCAGAGTATCTCACCCAGGTTCCCGCCAGGATGCAAGGCTTTTTTCCATGTTATTTCTCTCAGGTCCCTGCCAGGATGTCAGGGTTTTCTCCATGCTATCCCTCCCTAGTCCTCGCCAGAATTCCAGGGTTCTCTCTGTGCTATCCCCCCAGGTCCCAATAAGGATGCCAGGGTTTTCTCAGTGATATCTCTCCCAGGTCCCTACCAGGATGCCAGGTTCTATCCTGTGGGGTTTCCTTCAGAGTTCTCCTAGTCTCCTAACCTGCCTCTCGTATATTCTCGATGTCTCCCCTTCACGCTTTTGCATTATGTGTGGGGGAGGTTTTGTTTGGACTACACCGTCTAAGTCCCTGGGGTTTTCTCTGTGCTATCCATTCTAGGACCCCACAAGGATGCCAGGGTTTTCTTCATCCCATCCCTCCTGGCTCCCTGCCAGGATGCCAGGTTTTATTCTGTGGGGTTGTCTCAGAGTTCTTCCAGTCTCCGGTCTACCTCTAGTCCATTATCGATGTCCCCACTTCAGCTCTTACATTCCATGTGCGCTGTTTTTCTCCATGCTCTCCCTCCTGGATCCCCACCAGAATGCCAGGTTAAAATCCTTGGTGGTCTCCCGGTCTCCTTCCTACCTCTCGTCCATTCTCACCCTCCTATGTCATAACCCTCCCGCCACACGACACCAACCTAAGGCGAAGCAAACTCGGCACATTACCTTGCTGTGCGGGCCGGGACGTAGCAACCACTCGTACGCATATAGGAAATATTTTTGTTCTCTAACAANTTTATGTGTCGTCATAAATATTTAAATTACCAATATACGCCACACTATAAACATAATGAATACCTCCTATGACAACTGACTAAATGGGAATTTACATCAATAACTAACATAGTTGTGGCCAGAGTCACAGATAGTTATCCCCCCACTGNAATATCTAAGCAAAAGAATTCAAAAGTATCAGGCCCCTGCAAAATGCAAGGCAAGAGCAACAAAACAACAAAGAGACCTTGGCATGAGGAAGATGTGGAAGAGGAGGGCAATGAATGAAAAATTGGAGACCTAAGGGGGGCAGTGGTGCGCGAGAAAAAAGTGGTTCCAAAACCAATATTTGGACCCCTCCCTCCCAACCCAGACCCATTAACTTTTATGTGTCGTCATAAATATTTAAATTACCAATATACGCCACACTATAAACATAATGAATACCTCCTATGACAACTGACTAAATGGGAATTTACATCAATAACTAACATAGTTGTGGCCAGAGTCACAGATAGTTATCCCCCCACTGCGAATAATAATAAACACCCCACCCCCAAACATTAATTATAACAACGAGCACCAAGACCCTAATCCACAGGTCCTGTTACCCATCATGTATTTTAAATATTGCTGTGTTCATCCCCATTGCCACGCACCAATCCATTATTTTAAGATGACATGATATCATGAATTCTTTTTAAGTAGCAGACGAAATTTAAAATACGGTACCTGGAGCCCAGGCCTGGTCTCAGATGGGTGGGATTTGGCTAACATGTGTGGCTGGAGCTTTATAGATGCACGCTGGAATGCGTGTGTAATATAAACCTCATTATATAAGGCTGGACATATCCAGTAGCAGTGTGGTCCCCGGTCCTCCTCCAGACCAGGAAATAAACACATGCAGGCATGAACATACACAGCAGGGACAAAAGTCATGGGATGGCAATATGCAAATATACAGATAGCAGTATTATTGCGTACAAAATGTATAAATTGTCAGTGCATTGGTTGGGCTTTCATTTGTAGTCAAATGATTCATGTGAAAATGTTTCTGACATGATTATGGTGGCACGACAGGAATTAACAGACTTTGAACGCGGAATGGTAGTTGGAGCTAGACGCATGGGACATTCCAATTCGGAAATGGTTAGGGAATTCAATATTTCGGGATCCACAGTGTCAAAACTTGTGTCGAGAATACCAAATTTCAGGCATAACCTCCCACCATGGACAACGCAGTGGCCGACCGCCTGCACTTAATGACAGAGACCAACGACGTGTGCGCAGAATGGTCAGTGTTAACAGACAAGGAACACTGCGTGAAATAACGGCAGGAATCAATGTGGGACGTACGACGGACGTGTCCATTAGGACAGTGCGGCGAACTTGGACTGTACTGGGCTATGCCAGCAAACGACCGACTCGAGTGCCTTTACTAACAGCACGACATCGCCTGCAGCACCTCTCCTGGGTCGTGACCATATCGGTTGGACCATAGACGACTGGAAAACCATGGCTTGGTCAGACGAGTCCCGATTTCAGTTGGTATGAGCTGATGGTAGGGTTCGGGTGTGGCGCAGACCCCACGAATCCATTGACCCAAGTTTTCAACAAGGAACTGTCAACTNGCTGATGGTAGGGTTCGGGTGTGGCGCAGACCCCACGAATCCATTGACCCAAGTTTTCAACAAGGAACTGTCAACTGAACCGATCATCGACTGGAAAGAGTTATGTTCAGCTACTTGGAGACCACTTGCAGCCATTCATGGACTTCGGACTTNAAACCGATCATCGACTGGAAAGAGTTATGTTCAGCTACTTGGAGACCACTTGCAGCCATTCATGGACTTCGGACTTCCAACTACTTGTTGAGTCCGTGCCACATCGAGTAGCTGCACTTAGCGGGCAAAAGGAGGTCCGACACGATATTAGGAGGTCTCCCATGACTTTTGACGCCTCAGTGTATATCATAAAGAAAATTTAGCTTATGAAAAAAATGTACACAGAGCAAGTTCATACAATTTTATCTAGGAAAGAATTCATTTATACTTAAAAATACATTTAACTGTGGTACATACAGGCTGAATTACACACCTCTTGCAATGCTATGTGGGTCCAATTACACATCAGTGAGCACCGACCTCGGTACCCAGCATTTGTGTCGTGAATTGAACCCTTACCACTTCATGAAAATATGGCTACCTCGTTGGCGAAGAACCTTCTTAACGATATAGATATCTGGAAACTTAGTTGTCATAATCTGTTGTTCGTAAAATCCACCCTTCAACTTGTCACCATTCAAGTAGATGAGATTATACGTCCGGTGTTCATAATTACGAATTTTGTCAATCCTGTAGACCTCGTAGCTCTAGTTCAGAGTGTATGATTTTGCAAATGTTCACTTCACTCGCAATATCTAGACATTGTCACCAATCTGCGCTTTAGCCTTAAGCCTGTACAAACTCTTCACAATTTTAACACAGTTCAAAGCAAAGAATCATNGTCACCAATCTGCGCTTTAGCCTTAAGCCTGTACAAACTCTTCACAATTTTAACACAGTTCAAAGCAAAGAATCATTTTTAATGTCCACTGGGCACATGCGGATTGTGTGGTGCTCCTTGTGTTTTATAAGGAGTTTTCAAGTGAGGCAGCATGTCTAGCTGCTTCTAACTTCTCTGCATCTAAAATTCTCACAACCNGTCACCAATCTGCGCTTTAGCCTTAAGCCTGTACAAACTCTTCACAATTTTAACACAGTTCAAAGCAAAGAATCATCTTTAATGTCCACTGGGCACATGCGGATTGTGTGGTGCTCCTTGTTTTTTATAAGGAGTTTTCAAGTGAGGCAGCATGTCTAGCTGCTTGTAACTTCTCTGCATCTAAAATTCTCACAACCTGTAATTTTTCAGAGTTTGGTTAAATAATTCCATGATGGAGGCCATTTTATCACCGAATGCACAGTAGTGATTAATTTTATTGGCAGCTATTAGCAAATGGAAGGCAAGATTGTATAATTCTCTGCCAAGATTCATCTGCAAATTTTTAGGTGGGCCCTTATCATAAAAAACTGTCTTCATAGAATCGGCCACATTGAGGCATCGTTTCTGGCTAAGTGGTACTGCCCATCCATATATTTTGAAACAATTTATTACTGTCAACATGTATCTACAGCCATTATTAATAGCAGCATATGGGATCATTTAAACTAGGTCAGCCTTATATGCTCAGCGGCGATCTGTGCATGATACATTGTTTCTTAGTATATGTAACCACCTTTAANTGAGGCATCGTTTCTGGCTAAGTGGTACTGCCCATCCATATATTTTGAAACAATTTATTACTGTCAACATGTATCTATAGCCATTATTAATAGCAGCATATGGGATCATTTAAACTAGGTCAGCCTTATATGCTCAGCGGCGATCTGTGCATGATACATTGTTTCTTAGTATATGTAACCACCTTTAATCAATTCTTCTATATTATTCACAATCTTGTTTATATGTGAATTATTGCCAGCTTGCGGAGGTTCAATTAGCAGATGTAGACATGATACAAGCTCATTTGCATAGTCCCAGAATAGATTGTCGAGCTGACTAAGCTCCATCAAGCTCCGAAGTCAGACCTGAGCTGATCGCTAAGCTGAAGTCTGGTAAAAGAGAAGTAACAATTCAAAATGTCGGATGTGTCTCATCCGTATAAGCATCGCTGGAAGAGTCATTGTCCACCAAATGTGCACTCATGAGTCTAAGTAAATGCTTGTACAGTCAAAGTGCCTCCTGCGAGAACCCACCAGGCTCGTGCTTATACAGCAATTCGTAATTCGTAGAGGCCTGGAGAGACACCCACATTGCTTCATCATCAATTTGTATAAAATCATTTGGTAAAACAAAATGCTTGTTCTCCAAGAAGCATTTATTATTATGCCTATAAACACCATATATTCAATCATTAAACCTCGCTGTGTACGAAGACAGGAAGTGGCGAATGGCTGTCATGTGCAAGTGAGATCTGTCTTTTGTACATTACAATGTGGCTAAAGGCAAATCATCATCTTCATCTGCTGCGGTGTCCTCTTTCGGAAGTATCTCACACTTCCTCTCTCTCTCTTTCTCGGGTTCGAAGTCCGGTTCAGTTTTCATTTCAGCAGGGGGTAAAGCTTGTTGTTTTAAATTATCTGCCGGAGATGGGAGAGGTCAGAATCCCTTTTCCAATGCAGCACAACACCATGAGCATGTGCTTCGCCAGTAGATGCTTATTGCACACTCTTTAAATTACACGATGTAAATCCTCGGTGGTAGGGGCCATTGTACTAATAGTAAAAGTAAAATGTTCAGTTAGATATATTTAGGCAATGACTCTCTTCTCTTTCAGCTTTTTTATTTTATCTTCAAATGTTGAGATTCGCTGGATGACTGCATATCGCACATGCTGTCATTGTTTTCATTTATCATCGTCTGTGTGCAAATCAGGACACGACAAATCCTGTTGTGTTTTAGCTTTTCAATATCTGCGAGCCCGACACGCAAAGAGTGAGCGTGTGCTTATAGCTCCTCGACCATGCGAGTAAGAACTATATTAGAAATTCCTTGTACAACTGCACAGAGTTTAGATTCCTTAAAGTATCAAGCTTGCTCACACCCACACTCGATACATTATAATGTTCGTCCAGTTTAGCAGAAAGGGTGGTAGAAACCTTTCTGTCAACCTGCCAAACTAAAGCACTGAGCTTCTTCTCCACAGTCGAGAGCTTGTCTCCTAAAGCGACCAGGTTGCCAGCACCATCGCTCGCCACATTAAGGTTATCTTTCAATGTAGCTGACAGGGCAGTAAAACCTCTGTTCTCAACTCGCTCGCCTAAGTTATCTAGTTTCGTATCCACAGCCGAGAGCTTGCTCCCTAAAGCACTCAGTTTGTTAACATCGAAAGTCAATGTATAAATTTGAGCACCAATCTTAGCGGACACCATAAGGACAGTGGCGAGGTTTGATTCCATTTTGACCACAATCTCTAGCTTCTTAATTAAAGCAGTCGGTGTGTCTGCATGCTCAGTCATGACATTAAGGTGCTTGTCTAGTTTTGCAGCCAGACCAGTAAGAACTCTGTCGGCACCTCACTCTCCTATATCATCGAGGTTCCTCTCCACGACAGCTAGTTTGCCTCCTAAAGTGTATAGTATGAGAAAATCATCAGCTAATTTGTGAATCTAAGCTTCCATCTTAGTAGACATTGCATTCGTGTTTGCCAAATAGTCATCCTTCTACAGCCTCGAGTGAATCGCCAGAAGCAAAATCAGTTAGTTGGGACACACTTTCGATCAATGAATCAAGCCGCAAATCCATGTCAGTAGTCAGTACATTTGTATCGAAAAAATGACCTTCCATGGTGGCGAGCTTCTCACTTAAAACAGACAGTGTGCGCACATATTCAGATAATGCATGTTATTCAAAAGTCAAAGTCATATGAACACTGCTGGCTAGTCACCCACCCACACCATTGAGTTTCGTCTCTAAAGCAGTGAGCCGAGTCATATCATCTATTAGTGTGCGAAGATTAGTCTCTGTCGTCCTGCAGTACTGCTATCAGTTGAAAATCCTGTGAATTGATGCTACTGACAAATAATAAATCAGTCGCATCACCATTAGATTTTGGCCATCCACGATTCTTGGCCCATTTCCTTCCGAAACTACAGTTTCCATCTTTAGTGGATGTACATCGCATGCTTCAGACTGCTATGGCTGAATTTACATACAGCGAATATCATTGTTTACTGATCTGCGATAATTTACTGATCGAATCCCCTTTGGTACCTTCCGTTATGAGGCGGGAAATCCTTAGATATCACAAGGAAACCATGAGGTTTGCACCAGCAACATGATCACATACTTTCAAAACTCTCAAATGACATGTCAATATTAACATGATCAGAGTAGACGTGATGCAAATTCAGGTTACCCAGGAATCAAGAATATCAGCATTATCTCCCAGAAACTGCTTAGGAATGCATGAATAAGTTTGACACAGGTAAATCTAAACCACCACTACATGGTGGCCCATGCTGAAACCCTGCTCCATTGTCGACTATTTTTAACATGCTACATCGTTGAAAACCAACACAGATTCGTAAAGGATCAATTGGTGGCACGACTTCTTCATTGTTGCTAAATGAAAAATAATGTATTTCATCTACTGCTTGTAGTATTTGTGCTAGGTATAGGTACTTTGGCTGTTGTAGCAATTTCGAGTAAAGGTAAATGTTCTCGATCAGAAGACCATTGGGTTACTCCAAAAGGCTGAGAAACACACATGTCTTTCCACAGTTGCTTGGTCCTGCTATGATTACCCACACAGTGGTGGGCAGTAACTTCCTACGACCTGATTCACGAGTTCTAATTTCGTCATCAGCAGTGATGCAAACAGGAAGTGTGGTGGACTGTGGCACGATCTCCGTTGAACTGATATATGAAAGGGTAAACCACAGGTACTTATTTAAACAGAACCATGCTCGAGATCGTCAAAGCATCAAGGGTCAGGTGATGTGGATGGCCAAGTTCAAGAACGGGTGATGTGGCTTGCCATTTTCCATGAAACCACTAAGTTCATATAGCTATAAAGATGTGTTTGTATGCTGTAATCCGCTGTAGGAGTAAGACCAAGAGAGGGTTTGGACTAGTGAATACACTGATCAACAATTTCCCAATCGAGACGCACATTCCAGGCTACAAATACTGCGTGCCCAGTACCCAACTAGCTCAGATATTTAAGCGATCTGACATCCCTGTCAATTCGTTGGACGAAGAATGAACGACATTGCTTATGTGACCAGTAGCATGTTGGAAAATAAGCACATGTCTGACACCATTCTTGTGGCTAAAGGCGAGTCGATAGATACGTCACCGAAATACAAACTCTGCGAACATCAAGTTGCCTGGGGAATGTCAACTATTATGAAAACTAAAGTCTAAGGATGATTGGTTTTGCTGTTTGGAAGGAAGGAAAAACTAAGATGAGACAGAGGAAATCTCACAAAGTAGAGAAGCATGGATGCATCATGCATTTCGTCTTGTTGGATTTAGGCATCCTCATCAGTCTTATCGATGGCACAAGTGGTATTGAGAGAGCGGTGAACACAGCGAGAGAGGAAAATAAGCAGTTGGACGAAGCCATATGCCAGAATACGAATATAGAGTTGCTCGCTAGAAGTAAAAAATTTCAGCAGACAGTATCTTCGACCCTACTGCGTAGGAGGTGGCTGTGGGGGAAAGCGAAAATGGGGGAGGTGGTTTGGGCGAAAGAGTTGGTCCTAANATCCCTGTCAATTCGTTGGACGAAGAATGAACGACATTGCTTATGTGACCAGTAGCATGTTGGAAAATAAGCACATGGCTGACACCATTCTTGTGGCTAAAGGTGAGTCGATAGATAGNTCGATAGATACGTCACCGAAATACAAACTCTGCGAACATCAAGTTGCCTGGGGAATGTCAACTATTATGAAAACTAAAGTCTAAGGATGATTGGTTTTGCTGTTTGGAAGGAAGGAAAAACTAAGATGAGACAGAGGAAATCTCACAAAGTAGAGAAGCATGGATGCATCATGCATTTCGTCTTGTTGGATTTAGGCATCCTCATCAGTCTTATCGATGGCACAAGTGGTATTGAGAGAGCGGTGAACATAGCGAGAGAGGAAAATAAGCAGTTGGACGAAGTCATATGCCAGAATACGAATATGGAGTTGCTCGCTAGAAGTAAAAAATTTCAGCAGACAGTATCTTCGACCCTACTGTGTAGGAGGTGGCTGTGGGGGAAAGCGAAAATGGGGGAGGTGGTTTGGGCGAAAGAGTTGGTCCTAAGGGCACTAACCAGACATATACTCACCATCATAGACATACAAAAGTTTGATCATAAATTACAAACATCCAATTTCCGAGGCCTGTTCGCATGACATCCTACCATGCTGTCCGAGGCGAGTTGAGTGTGGTATATGAAACCTAGATACCAGCATCGGGCAGGGGACACTTTAAACCGGGTATAAATATTGTGGTGTTACATTAGAATCATTTGACAGCAATGGTAATTTAAGGACTCCACCAGAACTGAAAACGTATATTTGAGTGGTGCGAGATTTACAACTAAGAATCAGAACAACTGCTTTCAAAATGGAATTGTGGGCAACTATATCTTCTCTTTCTTTGAAGATATATATACAAACTCAATTTAACGAAGACATTAAACATTTGAGCATCAGTCATGTCCATAACCCCTAATCGTGTCGGGCAATAGCTCGGAATTGCGTTGTGTGGACTTTCCCCCGCTGAATCCGGAGGTGGTGTGGTCCGTTGTGCTGATAGATTTTCAAACTCATTTATCTGTACCCAACATAGATGAACGCAACTGCGTGTTTTGGTACATCAAGGAGAACCGTACGAGAGAAGAGGTGCATATATCCACATGTACATAGGAGATTGAAGATATAAGCGAGTATCTTAATAGGGCACTGCGGCCGGATGGGAAGGTGATGAGGTTGCAATACTAATATGCTACACAGCAAGATGTACTGTACTGCTCAGATAGACTTCGCATGATGCGATACACCCTCTGTTACAATTGGATTCAAGAATGTAAAGTATGAAGCCAATAAAATACACGAATATACCANATTGAAGATATAAGCGAGTATCTTAATAGGGCACTGCGGCCGGATGGGAAGGTGATGAGGTTGCAATACTAATATGCAACACAGCAAGATGTACTGTACTGCTCAGATAGACTTCGCATGATGCGATACACCCTCTGTTACAATTGGATTCAAGAATGTAAAGTATGAAGCCAATAAAATACACGAATATACCCTGCTGGTAAACATTTTCCATGTCAAAGTTATAAGAATGAACTGTAATTTGGTTACCGGATCATAATTCAATGGCCAGTCCAGCCAAACACAACACAAATTTTTCACGATGGTACCTCCAGGCATTTCCGAGTTAAGGAAATAACAGTATGTCTACATCTACACAAAGATTATGGGTCCGAAATTTAAGCGAATAAGTTCTAAGGTAATAAAAGCAGCTTACAGTACCAAACTGGAAGTCAGTTTGAGGCGAGCACCCACCATGCTAACACCTGAAAATGTGCATGTCCTTAGTAGAATGGGGCTGATAGTCAACAAATACGGACATGTAAATATTGAATGTAGCCGAGCCGGAGGGCTTCGAAGACACCATCATCACTAAGGTGGGAATCCACATGTACACGCCTTATCTGCCAGGTCCGTACGTACCCTCATCAGAGGTTTGAATTCTGGTACAAAACAAAGATATATATAATGTTCCATGTTATTCGTATTTGAAGATCCGAGGAATGCTAACAAAGGCTGGCAATGCTGTACCTGTGACAACGAAAAGCATTAAATATTTTATACTGCAGATAATTAGTAGAATCGCATACCAGTTGAATAGATGTGAAGTGGATGTGAAAAGGGTTTTTTGGAATTACAGCAACCATAAAGAATTACCTCTCGTTGATGCACAACCAACAACCAGAGGCTAAAATGCCGGACTGAGGGATCAAAGGGGACTCCAATGTCCCCATCTATGTAAATGGAAAATTCGAATTATATATTCCGCTTGCCATGCTGTTAGGGTTCGCTGAAGAAAAGAAGCACATATATATTAATTCTTAGCAGGAGTTAGTTATTCTCATGGCCAACATGCATACGAACGTGGTTATATATACTGCCACTGCACAGGAAGCCACAGCACTGGCGATACAACCAGCTTTGTTTCGTCCATCTACTCGAGGGTTTGCTGCTTTATGTAAGTGTAGATTTTATTACGCAACTAATCGAAGTTTTCTTGAATTCAAGCATAAGAATATTAATATCGCATTAACAATGTAATTTTGCGTAAAATTTAAAATTAAAAATTATTTGCTTCTAATTAGCAGCTGCCGACATAACTCAGAGGCGACAGACAAATCGTTACAAGAATTACCTAACTGGTTAAAAATATATATATATTCACTCCGCCAATTAATTTCTCTTCTGCTGTAATGCCGTTATTAGTAGTTCGGAAAATTTAAGGTCTTGTGCCAATCAAATATCAACAAGACGACGATATCTGTGTTTACAGAACCAAAATTAGTGGTACTGTACTGTCTATGTTAGTTACATAATTCCTTTGTTTATACTAGGAACATTTTATTTCTACAGAAAGTACATGAAAATAAGTGAAATTTCTCCTTTCAATCTAACAATATTCTGGCTCGCTGTAGTCGTGATTATCGGATGGACCATCAGAACTCTGGTAAAATGTGCCAGCAGTGAAATTGGTTATTTCGTTAGAAGCATTCGTTTTATCGATGAAGTGCTTCTCGATGCCACATTTTGGGTCAAGTATCAACATGTAAGCTTTTTTATGTGGACTCAGGTGTGCCTGTTAACAAAGTATGTATTAACTGTCCAATTCATACGAGCCTACCATTGGCCCAACTTTGTCAACATGTGGCTTTTTGCTGACTTTAAAATAGATTTGATGACAAGATTTGGTACGTCGTAAATTGTAGAAATTATTGTGTTTCTGAGAAAGGCTGTAGACATCTTAAATAAGGAAATCGAAGATCTTTCTCATCAAGATATTTGTAAAAATTTTCATACTGATGAGATTATATCCCTCAGTTCGTCTGCAACGACAACGACCGCACAACGAAGTTTTACTCCAACTTCAAGTCCAGTCACAGTTTACCCTGCATGTCAGTCTGATCCTCCTAGAAGTCTACCGTTATCTTTTAATACAAATGACGTGCTGAAACAACTGAGGGAATGTTTCTACAATTAACATGAAACAATAATGATTTTATACTTTACATTCGACTTCCCGATATTAGATGCTCTGACATCAAACATATGTTAAATTACATGACAAGGAAATGTGGTCTTTGACATATTAATGGCGATCGCTAAGAAAGAAATGGTCTTTAATACAGCAGATATTCTGGTCTCTGTAATGTTGTCTGTGAATTATTTATAATTTTTCTCTTTGATGACGTTTTTGCCGCAGCATGTAGCTGACAAGAGTGAAAATATAATCTCACTGTTGCAGAAGTTAAGTCTGAAAAGAAGTCGCCATGACGTAGCTGTCTCTATTTTCCTACCAGATGTTTGGAAGACCACTTGTTTTCAGCGCGTGAGAATTGTTCTCTATGGATTATCGTACATGTTTTACATTCTTAGGTTGCCTGGCGAGTTAGTGGCTTTGTTACAGCAGCTGCGCTATGTGAATGCTTATCACATATTATCTCACATTACGGTTTAGTAGATATGTATATGTTGTAACAGAGTTTCTATAAATTTTTAATGAACATGATTTATGCTACTATAACTTTGTTAGTGTGGTGCTATTTCCATAGCTCTGTTTTTGAATCTATGCTTCTTTGCAAATATACGTTTTGTCAATTGTGAGTGCATGAGATATATTATTACTGACATNGTAGATATGTATATGTTGTAACAGAGTTTCTATAAATTTTTAATGAACATGATTTATGCTACTATAACTTTGTTAGAGTGGTACTATTTCCATAGCTCAGTTTTTGAATCTATGCTTCTTTGCAAATATACGTTTTGTCAATTGTGAGTGCATGAGATATATTATTACTGACATTATAGGTAAAATCAGATAGATTAACTGTTTGTTTACTTCGTTGGTGTTTATTCTTTAAGCATAATGTTTTTCTTGATAACGAAGGCTCCTATAAGAAAAAAAACAATGTAAAGAATAAATTTCATTTGCGAAACAGAATTGTTAAATTATTTATACAGATAATATTCTTTAAAGAATATTATTGTTGGATCTATGATAATGAATGGAGTTCAAAATTGTATGATATTCTTTCTTGAATACTTGTTCAGTTTTAAATATTTCTTCACACTGCGGTTTTTTTTACACATTCGTACTTACCTGATCATCTATGTGTTATTATCTAAAAAGTATGAAATACCCCTGCCTTATACACAAAATAATGTTGGTAAATTTGCATATGAAGTTATTTGTTACATATTTTATACGCCCACCTGTACGTCGTCATGTGTGATATAAAGGCTCCTATACCTGGGGCTAATTTACGAGTTCAAAGTCCAGATACGGAGGAGCGATACGGGCGACACTACAACGCATGCCCAGTATCTCATCGTTCTAACGCGCAAGTCATGTCGGGTTTTCGTCGGTGCGCTCTACTATATAAATAAGGTATGTACCGGCGAAACGTTATTACACGCAATGAAAGTTTACAGATAAAACTACGCCCTTATCGTTTTTCTTTTTCCTACATCTTAAAGAAACTGAGTAGTCAACACCAAAAATTACATTTTACATTTTACACATTTTAGTTTTTAAATATATTTACTGTGAAATTAATTAAAATATCACGGGCTTAGGTAATTGTTTTTACGTTTTATGGCAAACATTTCTACTTCTAGAACACTTTTTTTCAGAGATACTCGTTTTCGTACAAAGGTTTAACATAATTTATTATATTTCATAGTCCACATACCTGGCGCGTTGAACTGCGTTTCAAAGTGTTTGTAACACGCGTTTTCTACAAAACATATAAACGTGCGTGCAATTTGCTGATCTACAAAAACAAACAAACACGTCAGACAAGGCCTGTTGAGTGCTTCCAAGACATCACGCACATAGAAACACAATTTCAGAGCATTCAAACAAGGGTTAAAGCTGCTTTTATAAGCGCGGTATATCTCAATATACGTGTCAAATATATACAAAAGTTCTCGAGGGCCATGCATTGAACCTTGAAAAGACTTTCCATAAATATGATTATAAAGCTACCGCTTCAAGACTTATAGGTTTACACAGCACGACGAGAAAGCTAGTAGCTCTAAATAAGCTGAAACCTTAACTACATGANTAGTAGCTCTAAATAAGCTGAAACCTTAACTACATGAACCTGTAATCATTCTTTAATAAAATGTTTATTCATCATAGTTAAAATTTAAGTTCAATAATTTATTCAATCCAGTCTTTCAGCAGCTTCTATCAGTACAGGAATATGATGTACAAGTCGTTGATATTTATGTTTAATGAACCAACGACATACTTTTGCACTGACGTCCCAAAAACCAATACAATTTTGTGCTATACAGTAGGCACACACATATATTCGTATAAATGAGAAGTATCCATTTTGATTTAAAATAATCAATCATAGAGGCGCCTTACCGTTTATAAGTAGTGTTAGTATTGATTTAATTTCAAGAAACTATTATTATTCCATCCCCTTGTCTAAATATGCTATCGTGTATTCCAACGATAAACAATATATTTGAGTTTTTAGTTTTTATTTCCTGAAATTTTCTGTTATAAATTTAACAATGTGAAACTTCTCTGTGTCCTCATAAATCACCTAATTTAAGTTTTCTATATTCGTTTGCAATTTATTCAGAATTTTTTTCTTACAGATTTTCTCAAATTCTTCATACTCACTCATTGTGCATAGATATCTTACCGGTGGCAAGTAACCACACAATATCATCTGAAAATGATCTGCATAGATGTGAAAACGAAAACGCCGCTTTACTATTTCTGTTGAGAATAAACAATTTAGTGTCATCATAAGCTTTTAATGGTAAAGTGCGGAATTATTTATGCCCTCCCTGTAGTTACTCGTATAATAACAAAAAAATTAAAACGTATTGTGCTCTCAGACGTTAACTGTTAAGAGCTATAAGTAAAATGTTGACAAGATGTGTATTAGTTATGTGACAATTTTTATATCATCAATTGCCGAAAGGATACAAATAAGATTAAAGAAACTTTCAGTGATGTCTTTAAAAAGTACTCACTTTACCGAAAACAGCCAATACCAAACAAATATGGAACGCAAAATTTCGTTCGTATGTGGCAGTTTAACGTAGAATAACTGGCGATTTTTAACTTTTAATTCTAGTAATTTATGACCTACTTTTAGACGTGGATTATGTAAACCATATACGGAAGTAATTTTATAAGGATTAAAGATATATCTTCGACTACAGGCCACGAGTATTTGATATATGCTAGCAGATAGTGGTCTTTACAATGAAATCATTGACCTTTATGAGTGGATATATTAGTATTAATATGTTATAGTTTTCGTGTAGATTTCAAATGCTTTATGACATAATTATATTTTGAAGTTTAATTTTTTTTTGAAAGCCCAGCATATATTCAAATATTTGAACCATGTTTTCTTAGTACGCTTAGTTTTAAGATGGATTTGATAACAATTTTTGTAAATCCCAGAAATAAATATAACAGGCGGAATGTAACTATTAATCACTGTCGCCACTGTCGCTTCCTTACTAACAGCAGCTGCAGAATTTATTGGGAAAATGGTTTCCTCTTTATACATGAGTTATACCAAAAAAAGCAAAACTGCGAAACAAAAGTCATTAATTTTTTTGAGAGGGAACATTTATGTTATTTTATTATTTGGTCTCTTTGAAGCTTAAACAACACAACAATATTTTACTTTAACTATTTAAAAAAGTTCTTTATTTATTTTTTGAAGCCAATTGATCACCAAACAAAACTGGATTCAGATAAATGTAAACAAACAGCAATAAAAAAGGTTGAGCACGTCCTGTAAATGACTGATGAAACAGAAAAAAATTATCTTGATTTTCACATATGGCAACAAAATAGAACAATATTTAACCACTGAAATAAATAAATTCCCACGAATAAGAAAGTCCTATCACAATCACGGAAGTTTGATACATGCACTGAGAGCTGAGCGAGACGATTCATATAGTAGATTCACTCACACGATCACGAACTTAGAACCACAGAACTATCAGACGAATTATTTTGTTAATAATGGCGTTGGCAATAGATGAAGGAAAGACTCACACTGATAAATACCTCGGTCAACCATCTTCACATTGTGTGATAACTTCAATAGTATATCTGAAGCAGGCAGGTAACTTTGATCCCGTCATAAAAAGAAAGTGTTTGTACATTATATTATACACTACTAATATGAGATGATCACTTTCTGAGAACAAAGGAAGTAGTGTATGAGAAAATCTATTTCTCAAATTTGGTAAGTAAAATTTTTTTTAGCAGTTTTGACCAATTTCTTTTCATGTCTCGCAATTTAAAATCTCTCTTATATGCACTGTGTGAGAGGCTTACCGCTGGTTGCTTCAAGAACTTTAAACAACATCTCGTTGAAAATTCTTCAGGTCTTGTTGTACATGTAAAGTAATTATGCACTGTAGCAAACAGCAGCGAGTACTTCTGCTCGACACTGCACATTTTTCCTTCGAACACCGAGAACGAGACCGATTACGTACGTAAGTAAAAATTTCTATGTACGTAGAACGCCAAAACTACCGTAGCTCTACGAAAGCATAACCTCTTCCTAACTAACCGACCGCCATGTGTGTGCGTGCCGCCCTTAAACCTATTGAATCCATGAACCGAATTTCACCAACCTCGGTGCACAAGGACACAGCCAATTTAGAGATTTTAACCACCCCTGTTTCTTACTTGGAAAAGGCAACCGTTTTAATATTAACGATGCTGTGTCACCTCTCGATAACCATTTAATTGAGTTAAAACCAAATAAGGTGATTTAACAATCCATAGTGTATTAATTAAATTTATTGATGGATATTGTTATTGATCTTCCATTTTTTAAGATAGCACTACATGAATAAATAAATATTTTAAACTAACTTACATTGCCTATTAGAATATGCCTTATCGATTATTACCAAAAAATAATTTTATGAAACTAGGTTAGACAATGTAAACATATATCATTTACACCGATAAGGAACTAATATTCAAAATAGCAGGCATGAAAACATTTCAAGATAATTGGCTATATCTACCAAACCAATTCACAAATTCTTAAAAATTTGGTTTCTGAAATTGTATATTACAAATAACACATTAAAATATACATATCCGTTTTGTCCGAAATCTTGTAAGAGAGCGATTCATAAAAACACTAAGTAATCGCTGTAAGTGTAGATCATAATTTACTCTACATGGCTGCGAACATATTTGATCCTGTTATAAAATGCTTGGATGGTAAGTAGTACTTTATATCTTATTGTCAATGACATCATTAAAATAGGAACCAGAAACGTAGGCAATACTAGTGAAAATTACAAATTTTCCTCGCCTAGCAATATATTACAAAAAGGCGAGTAAAAGAGGATCTCCGTTGAGATATTTTATATTCGTAACGTATACTGCCAGAATTCAAGTTTTCATTCAATATTTTTAAAATATTAAATATATATAAGATAGTTATCATAACAAGTTTATGGCTTTTAATAAAAAAAACTGCCAGAGTTTGACGCATTCTGAGTCCCTATATTTTATTCGTCAGAACACACGCTCTGGCGAAGCTCGCAGGCGGACGACCGCAATAAGGATCAAGGTATAAACAAATTACCAAAAAACCAATATAGTTTTGTATGATAAAATGAGTATCGGGGTGGTGGGGGTGAAGACCCTCTGACTAAACAGCCGATAGCAATTGGTGTTGGGGCTAGTCGTCTGATGGGAGTGAGTTTGGCGTGAACATCTTGAAAGGAAATTTTTTTAAATTCAACAGTGAAGGCGATATCTTCAAACCAACATTTCATACCGTACAATATGATAAGGTTACGTTGACAGCAACGAAGAGCGATAGTTTTACGATCGATATGTTTTACAAAGGCACCCACTCTTACTGATTGAAACTCACATGATCAATAGTAATTTACCTAATGCACTCCGATATAAGACTGTGTGTGAGACATCTCACGTTCTTCCATTTCAGGTTTGTCTGTGAAGTACACTGGTAGCTGAATGAAATCAACAATTTTCAATCAAAATTATGAATTTGGGAAAAACATTAATGCAGAATAATATCTTGTTAAACATATAAACTTTTTTTCTAAATTTTTAAATTGTGATTTTTAATGTTGACGTCACTTGTTAAATATCCATACTAACAATCAATACTTGAGATAATTGTTGGGAACCACAATGAAGTCATCAGCACGTCCAAATAATATATCCTCTTCTTTAAAGCCTTTATTTGTGTTTCTGAAGATATTTGGTCTGGCACCAATGAGGCATCAGCATAGCGATGACCTCGTTCCGTGCCGAACCCGCATTCAAGGTACTGTGCAAAACGCTACTTATATATTGGCCATGTTAATAATGGGTATGTCATATTTCGTCGCATCATACCGTCGTAAAGACATAAAAAATAATTTGGACGTACTCATATTCTGGAATGCTGCTGTCGTGACCACTGGATGGACCGTCACCACCATATTCTCGTGTGCAAGCTATCGGCTTGGTGAGATCGTCGGAAGAATACTTCATATGGATGAAGTGCTTCTTCCAACATCTTGGATCAAGTATCAACAAGTTCGCGTAGTTGTGTGGACTCAACTGTCTCTGCTAACAATCTATATAAGTTCTATCTACATCATAAAAATTTACCAAGTGTCTGAATTATTCAAGTTCTGGTCTCTTGCATGCTTTCCGTTGGATATGATCACAAGGGTTGGAATTTTGTTCTACTTAGACATACTCATGTTGTTGGGAAAAGCTGCAGATTCGTTAAACAAAGAAATCGAAGCTGTTTGCTCACAAGAATGTTTAGAAAATTGTATGAGTAATGAGACATGTGTCACTCTAACATCAAGTCAAATCAATGTGCCAGTCATTTACCCTCTACATCAAAATGAACAACTCAGAACACAAGAAAAATTTTTTTTGTTAAAACGTCTTAGAAAAACCTACTACTATTTGCATGAAACAATGACAATGGTAGACTCCGCTTTTGGTTTTCAGGTATTAGTTGCGCTGATATCAAGCATCGGCTATTTTCAATGGTATGCAAAACTGGTTATTGATATTCTGAATGACAACGCTGACAAAGTAAGCTTAAATAATTCATATAGGGCAATGTCTGTTATGTGGATTGCCAGTACTTTCTCAGTTATCATTCTGACCAATTTCATTCCGCAGCAAGTGGCCGACAAGAGAGAGAAAACAATNCATCGGCTATTTTCAATGGTATGCAAAACTGGTTATTGATATTCTGAATGACAACGCTGACAAAGTAAGCTTAAATCATTCATATAGAGCAACCACTGTTATGTGGAGTGCCAGTACTTTCTCAGTTATCATTCTGACCAATTTCATTCCGCAGCAAGTGGCCGACAAGAGAGAGAAAACAATNGTGCCAGTACTTTCTCAGTTATCATTCTGACCAATTTCATTCCGCAGCAAGTGGCCGACAAGAGAGAGAAAACAATCTCGCTACTGCAGAAGTTAAGTCTCACGAGAACTCTCAGTCCTGCCGCCATGACGGAGGTGCAGATGTTTTCCTGGCAGGTATCGGAACGGCCAGTTGTTTTCAGTGCGTGGGGATTCTTCAGCCTTGACCGCCGTACCTTTTTCTCTCTCTTAGGTTGTCTGGCGAGTTATGTGGTCTTGCTAGTGCAGCTGCGCTAATTTAACATATTTTGTCAAGTAGTTATCTTATGTGAGTTAACATACTTTGTATAACACATCATCTAGTCACGGTGTATAGATATTTAGCGTTCTGCTGTAAAACAAGAANTGAGTTAACATACTTTGTATAACACATCATCTAGTCACGGTGTATAGATATTTAGCGTTCTGCTGTAAAACAAGAATTTCCTGATAACCTTAGAGCCTTTTTTCTTCTACATTGCCGGAAATACATTTCTGTAAAATTCCTGATAGNCAATACGATTAAATATGAAACCATAAAAATGTGAAAGAGTACCAAGTTAATTAAAATACCCGAATAACTTACACGAGATTCAAATTCTGAAAATCTCGTAAAATTAAACTCGCTTGCAATAAACTTCGTCACGAAGGGAGGATTTGGAGCATTAACATCGGATGTAATCAGTTTAATGATTTGAATGATAGGGTTCACTAACAGGAAAAATTGACAAGTCCATCATTTTGAAAATAAGTTTTTCAACCAATTTAAACTTAGTTCTATACGTTTAAATGACCCTCCGCAATATTACCAATGTAAAAAATTTGGTTGTTATCAGTTGATTCGTCTCTGAGATATGACATAAAAACCTTATTTCCTTAAACGGGGCTATCTCTCAATATTTCTTTTAAAAAAACCTCTTTATACTATGTTTTTAATAGATGCTGTAAGCATAGTAAATGTTTTTGAAATTGTTAAATTGTTAAATATATAAACCCAAACATTACAAAATAATATGGTTGCCTTTTTTAAAATAATTGTTTTTCATAATTTAAATCGTGTAACCTTAATTGGCCTTCTGTAGGTGTGCAAAATTTGGTGAGGAATTGTAGAATTGGTTCTTGATATATAGAATAAAGTTCAATTTACTCAGTAAAAATATTATGAAAAAAAAAATCTGGCAAAAGAGGATCTCTGTATTCACAAATAATGCTTTTAATATAACACTATTTGCATAATATATATGGTTTAATATTGTTTAAAAGGTTTAAAGATATAACAAATTAATTTAAATTAATTTCATAAACCAAATTAAAACACTACTGCTGCACATAACACATGTTAATATATATACAGGATGATTCTAAAATCATGGGACGAACATTGGGGGGTGGTAGAGCTCACTAAAACCAACAATTATTGTAAATGAATAAATGGGCGGGGGCGACACGTTGAGGCACAAACACAAAAATAACACTTGACATGCAACACATTGTTTATTTACAACGTCACCACTAAACGCCTTTATACAGCAATGTCTATAATAATTGCTCAGAATTGCTACCACCGACAGTAATGCAAGCTTGGTAGCGTCGGTGGAGTGATTGGCGAACATATTCAAATACGCCGGGCATTTCACGCACACCGCCATTGTCAGCCAATCACGCCATATGTAGAGGTCGCGAAGCATGCGTGACTTCTGGTGGATGCATTTCCAGCAACTGTTTTACCTTTTTCTGTACGGAATCACTTGTTAAGTATGCTGCTAATGAACATTTTATGATTCCGTAACCGTGTTATGTTTTTGTGTTTGCGCCTCAACGCGTCACTTCCGGCCATATATTTCTATAGAATAATTGTTTTATTTAGTGAGCTCTACCACACCTCAATGTTTCTTCCATGATTTTAGAATCATCCTGTATTCCCTTATTTCGCTACATTGCGGGAAGTATTGGTAGGAATCAGATGTATTACTCTCAAGTTATGTATACAATTTTATGCATTACCTTTTGCCATGATTTGATAGATTGTAGATATTACAACTTTCAACTGTATATACGTAGAGAATATTTTTTCCGCGATTTTGTAATATAGTGTTATGCGAATAAATAAAGCTTTTCTTATCATAGCTTGGGAAAAAATTAATAGATACCTTCAAAAGTTGGCAAACAAATGGTACTGCAGCAGGTAATGTAAAGTGGTTTATTTTATGTAACTTGGGCACTTATTTTTATAATGGTGATTTTAAAAATATTTAATTCTGTGTATTTTATTATCGAAACAAACTCCAACTTTATTTTGTATGCTGGCAGTAACTATTACAACTTATAATTTTTTCTAATCTAAACCTCATTGCTCCGCAAGAAAACAATTATATTATCTCTTACCTCGCGAAACAATCAAACCCAATCTTACAAAAATAAGGCGTAGATATTGTACTGTGGTGGGCAATAATAATAAATGTAATTTTTTAATAAGACACCCCAATTTTTATAATTGCTGCTATTAAATCATTTTTGTTTTTTGGGCGATGTATATGAAACTTTGTATTCTATTACAAATTCATTATATAAATTGGCAGTATACAATTATCGAAATTGTTACTACATTACTTTTTATCCTCCATCTACGAATATCGCCACATGAAGATAATGGAGATTTTATGCCACGTCTCGAAAAACAATCAACCTATTCCCGATAGGTGTAACACTGAAACATTTCAAATAAATTTGTACCAAATTTTGCTCACCATAAATACTACAGAAGCTCATTTAACTTTCATGATTTAATTTTGTCAGACGACGATAATTTAAATGGCAACTTCAATAATGATTTAGGTAAATTCGATTAATTTATTAAACAGTTTAACCAAATTCAACCAAAATTTATATTTAGAATGTATTAATCAGATGCGTCGTGTGTAGAGCCTCTCTCATTTACTTTTTGAGAAATTTTCTATGATATCATAAAATAAATGAATGAAGATTTTATGTCATATCTCAATGACCAAACCGCCGATTCCATCAAATTCTTCACACATTTTGTCTTCGGTAGTCCATGTTAAATTACATGTTTTATGTTGGTTAGACACTTATTTTCAAATTAAAGGCCCTGTATATTTTAAAGGTGTGCAAACTCTGTCACTCGAAACAATAGACTGATTAAATCCGAACCTATACTCCGTATCCGTCCTCCACAACGCTGTGGATTACACGCTAGCTTATAGTGCGAGGTTTTATGAGTTCAAGTCTCGGTTGGGTATGTCTATTTGTTATTGTCTTAGAACAACTGCAGTAGTTCTCTGTTTCATTTATTAAGTTATTTCTTTCAAAGGGAAGTCAAGTACTTCCTACCCACTTGTATTTTAAGAAGATATTTAAAAATAGTTTGCGCCTATGTTGATGAAATTAGGCTCATTAGTTATATCAATAACTCCTTGATTATTTGTTTCGGAGTTACTGATTATGAACGTAAAGCTTGTATGGCTTAACTAACCTAAATGCGTATATAGATACATATATGTACTAAAGACTCTTTGCAGGGACTTCTTTTGTACATATTGATATATTTGAAGTTTTATTGACTAGATGCACTGAATAGGTTGGTAGGAATTTAATTAGATGGTATTACGCAAGTAACTGGTTGATTTGTGCACAAGTCACGAAAGTAGTTTAAAATAAACAAAAATATTTGCACTAATCTTTTACAGTACACCATCATCGTTGTTTGAACCACTCCGATACAAATTTGTTATATTTTGTTAATAGTATAAAATATTTTACGTAAAATCGGTCTTAAGATTATGCGTATCAAAAGAAAAACATGTGATAACTTATATTAAACTTGAGACTGAACATAATGCAACATGCTTTTCGCCATGTTGTTGGCACATGCGAGAAATATTGAAAACAATTAAGCTTGAATTTAATTGTTTTCAAATATCAATAACAGATGGTCCAACGATGTAAGTCATTTCTCTGTGAATATACCCTAGAGCTGCGCAAATATAAATTGCAAATGATCGTGTATTTTGTATTCTCGAAATTAATAGTTTCAAAAATTCATATTTTGGGTTTTTCCGAAAATCAGTGAGTTATGGCTATAAGCAAGATGTTGCGTATTGTGTGTAAGATGTCTCGTGAACATAATAATAACGTTTATTCGTATTCACTTTTTTTTTACGCCAAAAGGTGGATTTCATAATTTCGAAATAGGTCTCTACTGGTGGCTATTGGTACGAAATGTTCACCGAATATTTAAAACAAATCATGATAACGTTTGCTAATTATAAAACAGTTAAAGTTGCAACTGCAAAAGAAATATCCTGGTCGCTTAAAAATAATATATTGCTATTGTGGCTTTCATACGACAGAATGATTAATAGAATTTCTTGGAAAACTTTTTCAAGCTAGGCTTTGCACAGAATATGCATCAGTTTTAGGGTATATTTTATCAAGATCTGAACAGATAACATGTTCAGACTCATGGTAAAATAAAATTTGTCATTTATCTAATTAGTTTATTTGTGATGATATTTTGTATTGAAATCAACATGTGTAAAATTACTAAAATTACAATGGAAATACCATAGAATAGAATATATAAAAGTTATTTCTGAATTTATTCAAAACGACATAATGTGTACTCTTATTTAAACTGTTTAACTTTTAAAACGAACAATCACTTTTACAATTACGATTACAAAACATAGACGAATTTCAATACAACACTCTCGCGATACTAAAGAAGCCAGCCTCGAAAAAAATTAAATTTATCATTCCCGTACGTAAATTTTCATCGATATATTTTGGTGAACATTGTTAGTTGAACGAATTGAATACACGTAATTTTTTGTTATTTGCAGTGACACAAATATGCATGTATTCCTTTGTGTTTTATTAATGTTTCAGGCAAGTTGTGAAACTTAATTTTCCANTGCAGTGACACAAATATGCATGTATTCCTTTGTGTTTTATTAATGTTTCAGGCAAGCTGTGAAACTTAATTTTCCAACATTAAACGAAATATTATTAGAAATTTTTTCCTCATTGCATTAATAAATACAACGATTTAAGGAAAATATCGATTTTTTTCTTTTTCTGTTTTAATATTAAGTGGTTAGTTTAGCCACTACAAACCTGATTATTTTGTATAATTATTTATTTAAGTTGCCTCTAGGTAAGTTACTTAAAAGGAAAGAGTTTTTAGTTATGGAACACATCGTCTTTCTCAGAGGCCACTTAAACNGCCTCTAGGTAAGTTACTTAAAAGGAAAGAGTTTTTAGTTATGGAACACATCGTCTTTCTCAGAGGCCACTTAAACCTCAGTGACTCCTTTCGTGGGGTAGTGTATTCATTGTTGGTGAAATTGGGAGTAATAATTGTATTGATTATATTTATAGAAAATAAAAGTTTTCACCAGAATGTCTTAATTTGTAAACATTCGAGAGGGAGCATTTATAAAGTACAAAACTGTGTGTATGAGCTTTATGTTTTATTCTTTACATTGTATAAATTTTAAAAAGTCTAAATAATAAATTATGAATATATGAATGTGTTATTAGATCTATTAAAAAACTGTCTGAATAAGAGATATGTTAAAAATAATTTCACATTTGAAATACCATCTAAGATAAAAGAATGTAATCTGTACTAAATGGTACCAATACGTGCTTGGGAAATTGTTATTTATAAATATTTGCCAATATTAAATTACTAATAGACTGCTTCGTCTCTACATACAAAAGATTTTGATGCTGACTTTTGCAAGCTATGGTACTGAGGAAATTTAAGAAACAAGTTATTTTTATTTTATGTCATTATTTCTTCTATTTATTTATATATATATGTTTATGTACAAATCTTCTATACTAGAAATTAAATATTGTTTTCATGATTTATTACCTACCGTCCTTACACGTCATTAGAATGTCAATATGTTTGGTATAATGAGTGCTTTGTTCATTATCTTATACTTATTCTAAGATTCATGTAAACACTATGGAGATTTATTGTAGACAATTATGTAAATACTACAGATCGTTAGTAGTAGATATGTTAATAATCACTTACATATAACAAATACAAGAAATGTTATTATTTGTGTTTTTGTTTTCTTGCTAATGTGTAAGTTCAATTTGATCACACCATATTTTGTATAGGGTTCTGTTGCAGACTACTTTTGTAGTGTCAGAATATTTACATTTGCTCGACATTTAATATTACTTTCTTACGCACACATATTTGTCTCTTAAGTTGTAAAAGCACAGCTTATCTCTGTATTATCCTAGAGAGTTTTTTGCTCCATGGACGAGAGGCGCAAATTTCAGAATGTTTCTAGTAAAACTCGTGCCTGTTTAATTTTCAGTCATTTAATTTGGCATAGTCTATTTTTAAATATACCGCCTTTATGTAAATTTTTTAAGGCTTTCCACGATAAAGTTACGTCTTTCGAAAGNAAAGTTATGTCTTTCGAAAGTCCTCCTAAATTTTTACTTTCAGCCCGATGGTTGCGTATCATTCCGCATAATTACAATAAAAAACATTGACAAGTGACTTTCATCTGGCGTTTACATCAGCTGATATGTCTGCTATTTACACATTCAATGAAGAACAAAGGTAATGATTAT
Source organism: Clitarchus hookeri (assembly GCA_002778355.1). Lineage (NCBI taxonomy): Eukaryota > Metazoa > Arthropoda > Insecta > Phasmatodea > Phasmatidae > Clitarchus > Clitarchus hookeri. The sequence continues at coordinate 85,280 of NQII01005174.1, read as the reverse complement.
ACTGACTATAGTTATGATGAAAATGTTTTTAAGTTTTAAAGTAAAATTATTTTAGTTCAAGTAACATGGAGAAGTGAATGTGTAGTATTTCCGTTTACAATTATTTAATGTTATATTAACCTTGTCATACATTTTTTTTGTAAACTACATTGAGTGCAGTGTAAAGTTACATATGTCTATGTCGATTACACATCAGCACTCTGTTAAGTATACAAAGTGTGTAGTAACCTTGATGGGGCATTATGTAAGACAGATATGCTAGGGATATAAGAAGAGGAAAGTATTATTAAATTGTAAATTATATGTAAATATCTGANATGCTAGGGATATAAGAAGAGGAAAGTATTATTAAATTGTAAATTATATGTAAATATCTGATCACACAAAATGATTTCTTGAATAAAATTGCTATCTAGTTGACGCTGTGGTGCAGACTTGGATACGATATCCACAATAACAAACAAAGATTATAGGAATGAGCAGGCTATGCAACAGCTTGGCTGTGTTCCTCGCAGGAGATTCTCCAGTTATGACTTCTATATTTCCTATGTTGTCTCTGTCTTGGAGGTTTTTTTGAGTTATATATATATATACTACACATCTGTGACAGGGGTTAAAGGGCGTTGTCGAGGTCAAATGTTCACGAAACTTTGAGGCAGTTATGACTGGACCACAAGTACTACCGTTTCTGGAAAGTTTACTACCGTAACCCTTGAGGAAAATAGCATTATCTTGAGGGAAATAACAGGATATCGGTTTAGGGCTGCACCTCGGGGAATAATAAGCATAATAAACGGGCTGATTTGTGAGGTCAACAGGACATGTAACATGAACCCCTTCAGCGGAAAGCACTGTTGGTAGGAAGGTTAAGCCTAGAGTTTCGTAATGGTAAGANGACATGTAACATGAACCCCTTCAGCGGAAAGCACTGTTGGTAGGAAGGTTAAGCCTAGAGTTTCGTAATGGTAAGACTACGTAGGCTGTAATACTGCAAGACATCACAAAAACTTTTTTTTTTTTTAAGTTTTTATTCATTGTCAGAACATTATAACATTCTTGAATTTACGTCACAATATAAGCAATAATCATTATAGTGGTTGAAGTAACAAGAAGCCGGATATTTGCAAAACATGATGTTGTAAACTCAGGAAGTGACTTTCGGTTGGTAATGAGTAGAAAATCTTTAACTAGAGCAATTCTGAATACAATATATCAAAATTTAAGATGAGCGATGTTGAACAATAATATGTGGGCTCGACTGCAGCTGGATCTGGCGTTATAAAGTGGGCATTTGGCATTGCTAAAGTTCTCTGCAGACATTTAGCGACGTGAAACATAATCACAGTTTTTGGAGTGAAGATGACGTATCTTCATAATATAAAACTCATGAACACTAAAGGTTTTAAGAAGGATTATTATATATTAAAAAATGAAATTATGATTTGATGTGTCTAAGCTATGATCTTTTAGATTTTCTTTACTTGGTTAAAAAACGGGTGCTTAGTTTAAGGATAAGTCATTTCCAAATATCTTACAAGTTTGCGTCCAACAACTTTTAGACTACAGCTATGTTTGGAAGTATGAAATTTTGTGCTATCTTTAATGTTTCAGCATTGTGGTCTATTTATGTTTCATCAATGTGGTCAATTCTGTACTCGGTAATGTGGTCAATGCAAGTTTCTTGGCTCTGATGTCATTACACGTTTTAGCATTTTGGTCAGTTGAGGTTAATGCATTGTGGCATTTTGGCATTGTGTTACAGCTCAAATTTAGGTTTATGTTACTGGTGACAGCTTTGAAGATTGGTTTTTGTGGAACTCCTGGCGTGAAATTTTTCGGCGCTATGGTATTTTCCTGCTATGATCATTTAGAATTTTTGTACACTACATTTTGTCTTTTTTCGCAGTTGATATCAATTCAGCTATCGACATTGTGGTTTTCATCGTTACTGTACATTCGATGTTGTGATATTTCGGCTTAATGGTGCAGTTCCTGTAACTTGGTTTTGCAAATGTGCCAATTTTCATAATTGGGCACTCTTTAGGTGGTTTACTGGTGCAAATTATATTAGAAATTTGTGACGAGGCATATTTTTATAAATATATTAAATTTGTTATTTATAGGAGCGCCATTATTTGGTTTACAAAACTTTCAACATATGTTTGATGATTCTCTTTTACCTTTAATAATCGAAGATATCTTGGCTAAATCCAAACACAGTTTCTTTTCGAATGAACAATTACAGAAACTTTATAAACAATTTAGAAAAAATTTTTTATTGCTCTTACCATTTGAATTTTTTACGGCTACGCTGATAAATCACGATTCGTCAACAACTGTAGATAAGTATTATTGGATGGTTGAAAAATTATAGAAATGTTAAATGTGGTTTATTTGGTTGTTTTGTTGTCGTCACAAATCCATATTATTTTACACCCACTGATTTAAAAAGGAATTGTGTGCCTAATCATTCCCTATCAGTAGATGAAAGATGGCCAGCCCTTCGCGAGTAGAATACTTCGGATAATGTAAATTCATGTTTCCTATAAAATTCATATTATTATGGCGATGGAACAGTGTCCATACGAGATTCATGTTTAAATATCTCACTTAAAACAAAAAAAAATATTAAAATAAACGACTATTCTCCACTTATCCATAACCTTTTATTAAACAGTAAGTTTATCAAAATTCATATTACCGAGCTTATTACACAAAAAGGGGGGTAACTAGGGCTTTCATCGTGATAATAAAATAAAGTTACTTTGTAAATAATATCTATAATATTAAATAATTGGTTATAGCCAAAAAAAAATTATTCTACCGTTAAATTCCGTTTAAATGATTTTTATAAATTTTATACCTTTAAAGAACCGGTAATTTCTAATGCAGAAACTGATAATTTGAGTGATAAATATATAAAACTTTTAGATATTCGAGAATATAAACTTTCAAATATTAATATAATTTTCTCATACAACGTAAAAATTTGTATTAAAATGGTTAAATTCAACTTATTTCTGTTAGATAGTATAATAAACTATGAAGCTCTACTGAAACTGAACCCGAAACTCAAAATCGATTTCATTTTATCCATAATTCATGATTTACCCAGTTCTACGAAAAGTTGTTATTACAACATGTTTCAAATTCTGCCAAAATGGATGGGTCAACATTAAGGAATGATTAGCCAACCAAACTAAATTTTTGCAAGATATTTGGCAAATAGATCGCCAAAAATTATCGAGCAATTTACGCAAGAGGTTTACAAACTCGTAGAAAAACAGAATGAAATTAATATTGTTTCCTTGATTGAAGTAATTTTTCGATTTTATGTAAAGGAATACGACCAAGTAACCTCAATTTTAGATATTTTGTTTGTACCTATAAAGGGCTTTTGTCTGGCATTCGCGCTAGCTGACCAAACACACGTATTAACAAAAAGAAAATATCTTAAATATGAGCCTCAACGCATAAAGTCCACAAAGCTCTAACGATATTCTTTGTAATTTATTGATAAAGTTCCTGAAAAACATCTTCAAACCAGATACAATATTCGAACATTATATTTTACCCTTATTAGGGCACAATGACCATGAAATATCAGCACTAAATCATCATTAATTCTTTTATCACCGCTGTAACGGAATTTATTGAAAACTATTTGTGCCCTGGCCTAAAGAGTCAATTACGGCCCAACCAGTACATAGTTTATGTACAAATATATTCGATAAAAAGAGAAATTATTTACCACTATTAAGAGAAGCCGTCAGCAAAAAACTACCATTTGACAATTTAAATCAACAAATGTTCCCATTCGTTTTATGTGGTAGTAAAGATCGGTTTCAAAAACTGGCAATTATCTACTGTCATTTCCTAGCATTTGGGTTTTTTGTATATGAGACACGATTTTATGTATTCTTTTCATTTTGGATTGTTTTATTTACGGGCAAAAAACAATAAAATACAAGGGAGTATAGAATTGGGAGATTTGTATACTCTGGTATCTCTAGAAGAAAAGACTCACACATATTCAGTGCGCAATGATGCGCAGAAAAACTTCATAACGGTCTCGACGTGCGTTTCAAACACATTTCCAAAATTTAATTCGAAAAAAATGGCGTCATTTATTGTGAAATCGCGCAAATTTTCTACCGGACCCTATGCAGATTTCGGAACCATTGATAACCCGATAGCTGCCATGGAGGAAAAATTGCAAACGATTGGCCAAGAAGCTATTATTATGGGCGTTAAATTACACACAAATTGCGAAAATTATTACAATTCGAGTGCACAGAAACTACCCTATAAAATAGACAACACTTTTCCACAGTTTTTAGATTTTGACCGCGAAGTTAGACAAGCCAACGGCTCGACACCTTATGCATCGGAGTTGAGAATGCGAGATGTTGATTTCGCCTTATGTGGTACCATTGAAATGCATTTCAAGTCCAATAATGGTAATTTGAGAAGGTGGATTGGAAACATTCGCTAAAATATTTTGAAGATTCTCGCGGCGAATATAGGCTCGTCCCTCTATGTAATGTAATGGCATCACAGCTAAATAAGGACTCACTTCAGCAAAACATTTATTGTTATACATTCAACAAAGAAAAAAAATTATACTCGACCACTTGTGGTCGGAAAATCACCGACATGTATCTACTACAAATGCATGAAACGTAACCAAACTACAAGTTGTTGCCTGTAGTCGATTTTGACGAAACACCGGTTGAAAAATGTTTGCTTTACACCATAGATAACCTACGAATAAATTTTTTTTTACATCTTATCATTTTCAAATATTTTGTAATCTTGTTGGTTCATTGTTCTGGTAATAGTAATTGATTTGCCGAAATGATTCAAGTTTGGCATAAAGAATATTTTATCATTTGCCAAGATGCGATTACGACCAAATTCATGTATGGTTTTGAGACGCAAAGTTTATATGGTTCATTCGTTTAGACTTTCGAGCTATTTTAATGCTGCTTCATACGAAATGTGTTGGTTCAGGTAGTCGTCACTCAGTATTTGTAAAAGAAGTGATTGATTAATGATTGCGAACGAGAACAACCCGTTCCTAAAGATTTCCAATCTCGCCATGTCATGTATAGCAGTGATGTTTCGAAATGTGAGATATGGAGGTAAAGCAGTATTATCAATCACTTAATGCTGGTAATCTTCATTGAAATGTTTCAGATGGCGATTCTTAAACAATTGCAAGAAACCAATTAATGCACCGCGACACTCATCCTCTGAAGGAAAGTCGATCAAGTAAAAGGCATGAGTTCGATCAAGGATTGTTGGCCGTATAGATTTTTTGAAATTAGTTGCCGCTATAATTAAAACATTATTCTTCATTTGAACACCCCCTTAGAGACCTGTCTGTAACGTAATCACCACACTCCGCAAATGAGGTGGAATTGCTAAATTTTGCGAAACTATTTCATTGATTTCGTCTAAAAATATCAAAAAGTGAGGGTTCTGATTTTCAATGGTCATCTTGAACAAGTTGGCTAATTTACATTCGGTACCGTCGATGGTAGGCAAGGACAACTGCCCAATGTTAAGTTGATACAGTTTGGCTTTCCATTCAGATGCGATTGCAAGGGCCAGCGTGCTCTTACCTGTGCCAGGAGGGCCAAAAGAAACATTATACATTTAAATCGAGTGTTAAAATATTGCGTAAAATTTAAAATTTTGAGCTCGGTTATAATCTGATCACAGCTGCTCACATCCTTGAAAGAAAATTGGGGTTCAATTCGCCACATGTCAAATTCTGATGTAATCTCCGAGTTTACTTCTCCTCCAAATAAACTACTCGCATTCATAAAAAACACATCTTACAATCGCCAATTTTTGTACCAAATACACCCATTATTTGTAAATAGTGTATTGATTTTCAGCCAGTGTAGATTCTCCTTCTGTTAAAAGTTTCGAAATTTCTTCGCCTAAACCAAAGAGGATAGTTTCCAAATCATTAAAAAGTTCTTCACCTCATTGTGAAGTGATTTGTGTTTTTTCCAAGGAAGATGACAGTTTTTTTACATGATTAAACATTTCCGATATTTTTCCACGTCTCTGTGCTCGCCAAATACAATTTTTGGCGCCCACATAAACTGAATCAGCCCTGCTTCTACAACAGTGCAAATGTTTTCACTCATTTGTTTTTTTTAATACAATAACACATAATACTTATTAAAATAAAAATCCTTTCAATCATTATGCAACAACAAATACAACAACAAGAACCTTGTCTCCACCATTACAACTTCGATCTCTAGAACGCCCGTGCATCGACACTGATATACTTGTAACAAATACCCAGCCATCTTCTCGCCCCCTAAATATCTCTTCTATTTTCCTAACCCCACCTCATTTACAGAGTCTAACTGCAAATACTCCAAGGGAAATATGGGGTCCTCGCATAGGCTTTCAAATTGAGCCAGATGACGGTCCTGAAGAACTAGTGCAAAACCTGAAAAATTACATTTCTAGAATTGTGAAAATTTCATCCGGAATGCACATGACCATTACACAAACAAAAAAGGGCATGGTTGATTCTTCCTGTGTACTTAATACCCAGGTATCTATTAAACAAGTGGTCGCACATTTTTCCGAGCTCGGTTGACGAGATGGAAATGATTAATGATGGGGTGGCTAGTCATCAGTACATGGAAATTGTAAAATCCACCCTCCATTTGAAATACGAAGATGTATCAGAAAATATATTGCGGTTAGGTCGAATTCTCGAAAAACATAATCTCCTAACTGCCTTGTTCAAATGTGAATGAATGGATCCATTGTGACACAGCCCATATTCAACACACATTCATTAATATAAGATATTTAATTAGTTCCACCTTTACAATCTCCATTCTATGTGTTCATTAAAGCAGCTTTGGAAAAATGTAATAATAAAAAAAGTAAACTACGAACTTTGCAAAATAATATCAGCAAATTTGGAAGAAAAAAAAACGTACATTGTTGGTGAACTTAAAAACACGAGTTTTTACAACTAAGTGAATCAACGTTCAAGAATACATCTTTCAACACCTTCAAGGAATATTTCAATGACTTCTGTAAAAAGTCTTCGTTTTTTCACGAACTAATGAATAAAAATCACCTAAAAATTTCTACATTACGTATCCAATGATACAACAAAACCCACCTTAAAAGTCGTCTATTTCGTATCCAACTATATCCCGGAAAAGGCCAAACAAATGCAAAATTTCTCTCTGCGTATCCAACCAGCCTTCAATAACCTGGATTTTACCAAACGTTTCTTAATGCTTATTCACAAGAAAAACGACCTGAAAAGAAAAGTGGTGGGTTTGCATATCCAAACGAACAGGTGGAAATTGGCAGTACGCCTCATTTTTTCTGATTCACATATCCAATTTCCCCGTTGAAAAAAATTCGAAAAAAACCTAATTGTTTCCTGTGGCGTACCCAAACTGAAAACGGAATAATATGTCACCTACCCATTTGATTCCCGCGCGTATCCCAGTGCGGAAGAGACTTGTTGCTAAAAATGTTCCTATTGCGTAACCAACGACTACTATTTTACACTTTTAACCCAGAACAAATAGTCAGCCACTAAAATGAGTTGTGTAACTAATAATAAGCGCAAAAAAATTTCGAGACACTAGCGCATTTTGTGAAACTCCAAGGCCTCCACACTGGCTTATTAGTATGCATGTCACGCCTCTGCACTCGAGGTTAGTGATGCAAATCACAAGTGTTGTGTAATAAATTGAAACTCCAAGGATTTTACACTGGCTTATTAGTATGCATTTCATACCTCTGCACTCACGATTTAAGTATAATGATGATGACAACAGGAAACAGTATTGTGTAATTTATGGAAGCTCCAAGGCCTTCACAGGTTTCGTAAAATGCATTTAACATCAATCACGAGCTTAAAATTAATGTACCATGCCTCTGCAGTCACTAGTGTTGTGTAAGGTTCTTTCGCATTGCTAGTTCTGATGAAAGTTGTGCAACGCTTTCTGAAAATTAACTCGCTATTACAATTGCAAGTTCGCAAGTTTGCACTCGGCTGTCCTATCACGAGTATATGATTAATGTGCACAACAGTCCTAGATTTACAGATTTAAACAACTACTAATTTAAACTTTAAACTTACGCAAACTAATACTTTTTATTTTAAACAAACACACCCAACAAGTAATTAACAGAAAAAAAATTTTTCACTGGTTAAATCAACTATTCATTTTAATTTTAAACTGATACTGCACACAGCAAGTTAATTAAACTTAAATTGTAAATGAGTCATTGTCATTTAAAAATGAACCAGTTAAGAGATTCCTAGTGAAGTACACAAAATGGAATATATATCAGCAAGGGGGTACTGAATCAGACCTCCTTTGTGCTACCAAATTATTGCTCAAAAACAGTCACTTGAATTTAAACTGGCACAAGCATACAGTCATTCGCACTTTTAACTGATGCAATAACAAATTTTGCGAAAATAGGTAGTGTAGTTGTGAAGATATAATGTAAAAGCTTGATTTTAAAATCGGTCGATATCTACCAAAATGGTAGATTAATATAAATATTCAACTCTGAATGCAGTGCTTACACTATGCGCTGCAAGCATACAAATTTAGTTAAAATATTTTTTTAATGGTTTCCGACATATGATATATTACCCTTAATTTTGTATACCGAACGTATATATTACAAGCATTGTATTAACATTTAACCACATTTCTCGGCCATTTTGGAAGATAGTGCAATAAGAATAAAGATCGGTTACTTATAACACGATGACAACCAAATTTGGCAATTAAATAGAACTGATGCAGATGACGTTAATTTATTTGTTTTACCCATGTCAGACACTTATTTTCAAAGTGGACAGACATTTAGGCATTTAGCATAGAAAGCTATATCGTCGAGACTATGTTATCAATTACAACATTACTTTGTATGCTGGCAGAAGACATTACTACTGTAATCTGTACCCTCATAAAGCATCTCCTTTTCCACAATTTTGTAAGATAGTGCCATGAGAATAAATAAAGTTTTTTTTATCATATATCTTGAAACAATTGATGGATTCCTTCCAAACTTGGCAAACAAATGTTACTGCAGCAGGTGTTGTAAAGTGGTTTGTTTTATGTAGCTCGTTAATTTTTTTCTTAATGGTGAATATATAAATATTTTAGAGCAGTATATTTTAGTAACGAAATGAAGTATGCAGGCAGTACCTAACACAACTTTCAAATATGTCTTATATAAACCTAATTTCTCTTAATTTTTTTAAGATAACCCTACTAATATAACAATGATATTATATTGTACTGTGGTAGGACACAATAATAAATGCAATATTATAATAAGGCACCTAAAATATCTAATGGGCTGGTATAACATAATTTGGTTTTGTATGTGACATATACGAAACTATGTTATCTATTTCAACTTAATTTTGTAAATTGACAGTATACAGTTATCGAATTGGCTTCTACGTTAATTTTTATCCTCTATTCACGAGGATCGCCACATTAAAATAACGGAGGTTTTAAGACCAATCAACCGATTCCCACGAAAGTTTTCACTTAAAACTTTAAAATAAATTTGTTCGAAATTTTGCATAACGCAAATGCTACAGTGGTCGATTTAACTTTTAAGATTTAAATTGGTCAGACAACGATGTTAAAAATGGCAGATTCATAAATCATTTAGTTAAGTTTGACATGTTTATTTAACAATTTAACCAAATAGAACCAAAATTTGTATTTTGGTAGTATAAATTATAAGCATTGTGTATACAACCTTATATATATATATATATATATATATATATATATATTTCTAAATTTTGTACTAAAGCATAAATTAAATAAAGATTTCATGTAATATCTCAAGGACCAAATTACCAATTTTCATTAAACGCTTCACGCAATTTGGGCTAGGGTGGACGATGTGAACTTACATGTTTCATGTGGCTTAGTCACTAATTTTCTTTATTTTCATAATAAAGGTTCTGTAAATGTTAACCCTGTCATTCGAAACATTAGACTGATTAAATACGCATTTGATGATCCGTATCCGTCCTCCGCAATGCAATGGATTACACGCTAGCTCATGGTAAGATGTTTTAAGGGTTGAAGTCCCGGGTTGGGCATGTCTATTTGTAATTGTCTCACCACTGCTACAGAAATTCCTGGTTTTATTTCAAAATTTATGGCTTCCAAAGACAGGTCAAGTACTACCTACCTACTCAGCTTTTAAGAAGTTTTTTAAAAATCGTTTGCGCCCATGTTGTTGAAAGAAAGCTAATTCGTTACATCGGCATCTCCTTGTTTATTTGTATCGGAGTTAACAATTATGAACGTAAAGCACTTATTGACTTAAACAAACTAAACCTGTACATGTATATTGAAATACGTCTCTGTACTAAATACTCGTTACAGATACGCATATTGAACATATTTACATATTTAATGTTTAATTGTAAAGAAGAGCTGACAATAGGTAGGTAGACATTTGATTAGGTGGTATTACGCAAGTAGCTGGCTGATTTGGGCACAAGCCATGAAAGTAGTTAAAAATTAAACGAAAATATTTGCACAAATCTTTTAGAGTACACCATCATCGTTGTTTCAACCACTCCGTTACAAATTCTTTATAATTTGTGAATAGTATGAAATATTTTAGGTTAAATGCGCCATATGCCAACGCCTGATATAAGAAAAATATGTGATCACTTATAATGCATTTGTGACTGAACATTTGGTTACATGCTTCTACGCAGTGTATTTGGTACATGCGAGAAGCAATAGATGGTCCAGCTATACATGTCTTGTTTTGTGAATATTCCCTAGCACTGCGCAAATCTGAATTGCAAACGAATTTTTTTTTTATTCTCAAAATTCATGAAATAATATTTTTTCCTTAACTTTAAGAGAAAAAGTAGCCATGCTATCCTAAATGGGGAAATGCGTTCTTCCCACAGTGAGTTATTGCTGTCAGCGAGATGTTGCGAAGTGTGTGTAAGATGTCCAGTGAACATAATAATAACATTCATTCGTAATCTTAGTTTTTTTTGCCAAAATGTGGCTTTCATAATTTAAAAAATAGGTCTCTGCTGGTGGCCATTGGTCTAAAACGTTTTGTGAATTTTTAAAACAAATCGTGATTTCGTGTTAAAATCATAAAAGAGTTGCATTTGCAACTGCAATAGAAATATGCGGGCAGCTCAAAAATAACATATGCCTAATGTGGCTTGCAAACGGCAGAATGATTGTTAGAATTTTCTTGGAAAAAAATACCAAGCGAGGCTTTCCACATAGTATGCATCAGTTTTAGGGGATATTTCATCAAGGTGTGAACAAGTAACATATTCAGATTCATAGTAAAATAAAATTTGTCATCTCTCTATTCTGTTTACTTGTGATGAAACATTGTATTTAAATAAACATGTGTAACAAGACTTCAATTATTATCGAAATATTATAGAATAGAATATATTAAAGTTATCTCTGACTATAGTCAAAACGACATAATGTCTACTCTTATATAAACTATTTAACTTTAACAACGAAGAATCACATTTAGTACGGATGGTCAATAAAATCGATAACAAAACATAACAGAACTGCTACACAACACTCTCGCGATATTACAGTAGTCAGCCTCAAACAATTCAAATTTATTATTCCCGTACGTAAATTAACATCAATAAATTTCTGTGCACATGTTTAGTCGAACGAATGGAATATATATAATTTTTCATATTTGTGGTGACACACGTTTGCATGTATTCCTTTGTGTTTGATAAATGTTTCAGGGAAGCTGTGGAACATTAATTTTCCATATTTCAGAGAAATATCCCTTGAATTTATTTCCTAATTACTTAAATAAATACAACGATTTGAGTAAAATATATATTTATTCCTTATCCTGTATTATTACTAATTTAATCGTACAGCTTTACAAACCTGACCATAAAGTCTAATTGTACCTTTATGTTACCTACATGTAAATTACATTAAAGAGAATAGTTTTTTTTAATGATAAAACAATTCGTCTTACTCAAGGGCCACTTAAACATCAACATTTATTTCGGGGTGGGGGGAATAATAATTGTATGGCCCATATGCATATAAAATAAGAGAAAAAGAGATTCTAACAGTGTGTCTTATTTGAAAAACGTTTTTAAAGGTTGCAACTATAAAATACAAAACTGTGAGAATGAGCGTAGTGTTACATTCTTTTCATTGCAAACATTTAAAAAGACTTATTACCAAATTATGACTATATGAATGTCTTATTAGATTTATATAAAAAAATTACTTAAAAAGAGGAATGTTTAAAAGAATTCGAACATTAGAAATAACATCAGAGCTAAAATATTGTAATTTGTGCTCTACAGTACCAATAAGTGCTTGGGAATTGGTTATTTATACATGTTTGCCAATATGAAATATCTAATAGATTACTTCGTCTCTACATACAAAATTTTTGGATACTGACTTTTGCAAGCTATGTTACTGAGAAAATTTAAGAAAAAAGTTATTTTTATTTTATGTCATAATTTTATATTTACATATGTACAAACTTTCATTCAAATATAGTTTTCATGATTTATTTTCTACTACCCTTATACCTTATAAGAATGTAGATCTCTTTGATCAAATTAGTGAGTATTTCAATATCTTATACTTATTATGTTATTCATGTAAACAACATTTTTTTTATTGTAGATAATTATATCAGTAATACATATCGTTAGAACTAGATATGTTTATAAAATCTTCCAGATAAAACATGCTAGTAACGTAATCATTTGTGTTTTTTGTGTTGTTGCAAATGTATAAGTTCAATCTGTTTACATTAAATTTATGGTGTTGCTGCAGTCTGGGTTTTTTAAGAGAAGAGTTATCAATTAAAAAAGGTAGTGTCAGAATATTTCCAGTTGCTCGATATCCAAATTTACTCTCTGACATGCACATTAGGGTCGAGTGAAAAATTTTTTTTTTCGATCATTGTAATGGAATACACAAGGAAAGTTGTGGGTAGGCTTCGTTAGTAATAGCGTAAAATATTTTCTCTCTAGTCTATGGATAAGAGGTGCCCCGAGAATTTTGAAATATCAGATTTTTTGTTAAAATAAGCAGATACCTTAATGATTGTAAAATCTAATTCAGCAATTTCATTTTAATAGAATAGCTTGAATAATTAAGGAAAATAGCCATTATGTCTAGCACACTTTTTTAAAATTTATTTAAACTTCTCTTGTGGTGCCCCAGTAGCACAAAAACTCAGTAAAAGCAATCAATTCAAAGTTTTCTCATCTGGGGTTATGTGCTTTTATTTCGAGTAAAAATACCTCTCCCACGCTTTCTAGTTCTCCGTATTTTGTGTTGCTTAGCAAAACAACAACCCCCCCCCCCCCCTCCTTTTCCTCAGCCACCCGAACACGCCTTGCAGCGAGTGACCGAGCGCTCGCTTACTTCAGTTCTCGGAAAATAAGAGCAGCGAGTGGACGTACGTTGGCGTGTTTCAAGTTATAAGTTTTTAGTATGCGATCTGTTTCCCACTATTATTTAAGACCATGCCTCAAATAAAAACGAGGAAGACCAAGATTTTTCATGTTTTTGGAACCCCCGAAAATTTTGATTGTTGTGTTTTGCAGACTTATTGTGATGTCATGAAACAGTACATGTTGGGTAAAAAACGAATTAAAACCTAACTCAAAAACAAAAGAACTTACGGTCAGAGAAATTTCTAGGATAGTAGCCACCAAAGTTGAGTAAATTTGGCTTAAAGCGTCCATCCCAACAGTGATACATAAACGAGTGTTGCAGATCATTCGCTTTTATCATGATAAGTATAGAAACATCATGAAACCGTACTTGAAACGCCAGACGAATGAAAAATACAAAAACAAACTTCATAAATTTAAAGAAGATTCAAACAAACTCTTTGATATTTGTTCTTTCAAATGCATGCATTTTGAAAATTGTAGCTCGTAAAAAAAAACGCCGAGTTCCACAACAAGAAAGAAGTTTCTTGATAGATCAAAGAACAAAGAGGAAAATGATTATCTGTTCGGTCGATTTGGCTGTGACAAAAAGTCAGACTAAAAAGAAAGAGAGAAAAGCAAGAGAAAATGCCCAAACTCAGGTGAATTCTGATTTACAGCAGCCTTCATGTTCTTATCATGATCCTCTGCCTTTATTAGAAGAAGTGATTGAAAAAGATTCATCAGAACCACGTACCTCCTCTTAGATGACTGAAATATAAGCAGCAATAGTAAATCCATGCCCAGCGAAGCTACAGTCTGAAAATCTTGATATTTCTAAACCTCAACGAAAACAAATGCGAGTACAGCTGCCTTCCCTTGCTCTGGCATGTGACCGTACTGGAGTCTCTGATAGATCCACTGCCATTATAGCATCTGCTGTTCTAAAAGATGTAGGAATAATTCAAAAAGAGGACAATAGCTGCGTTATAGACCGTTCAAAAATTCGACGTGAAAGAATTATAATGCGGGGTCAATTACAACAAAAAGATTGCTCGGAGCTTTTGGTGGGGCTGTATTTCGACGGTAGAAAGGACAAAACTTTATCACATGAAAAGATAGGATTTAAGTATCACCGGAGGAGTAAGATGGAAAAGCACTATGTTCTTATAGAAGAACCTGGACATAATTATTACGGCCATGTAAAAACATAAAAACATACATTACAAAGTGTTTAAATGAAAAATTTGAAAATCTGTCTCAATTATCGGCTATTGGCTGCGATGGCACTATCGTCAACACTGGGTCAAAGGGAGGGGTAGTTCATCGCTTGAAGGTCGAGCTCGGTAGACCACTACAGTTTTTTATTTGTCACTTGCATTCAAATGAGCTCCCTTTGCGGCACTTTGTTCAACATTTAGATGGCCAGACGACGGGTCCGCGTTGTTTCTCGGGTCCAATAGGAAAGAAATTACAATGTTGCGAAAATCTTCATGTTGTAGACTTTGTAGTAATTCCTGAGACATTGCCTAGGATTACAAATGAAAATGATCTAAGTACGGACCAAAAGTATCTCCTCCTCATGATGGAAGCAGCTGCGACGGGAAAATGCTGCCTCGATTTATCAAACAGACAACCAGGTCAACTTTCGCATTCAAGGTGGCTTACAACAGCGAATAGAATTTTACGCCTATATGTTGCTACCACAAATCCTCGTCAAATTTAAAAACGTTGGCAATAATTGTAATGTCAGTATATGGACAACCTGGTTTGACATAAAGTCGAATTTGTGCCTGAAAGGAGTATTTTACTTATGGATGATGATCAAAAGGAGTCGTTACCTTAGTGAAGACTTAAAGAAATTGATCAAGCCAGTTATCCTAAGGAATGGCTATTTTGGGCATGTTGAAAATATTCTGTTATGAATGCTAGGTGACAACAGAAAGTTCGTCAGTGAACTTATTAAAACTAAGGTCGCAGCCTAAATTTCCAGAGATTCGGAAGTTCGCGATACCATAATTTAATTTTGAGGCATCTGACTACACTGATCTAATTGATTGGCAGAATTTAAATGTCTGTGAGCCACTTATGACCGCAAATTATTCAGCCGAAAGATTAAAAGAAAAAGTCGAGAATGGCTTTGGTACAGACGATAAAATTCCTTTGTTCCCCCGTCACACTCAAGCGGTACAGCGGTGCATCAAGTTAGTGACTGAGGCATCAGAAGCTTTTTGCGGACAGAAAGCAAGGGACGGTTTCATCAGAGGAAGATTTGAGTCGCGCAAGAACATGCCTTCATTCAAAACAAAAAATAAATATTCAATTTAATTAGCATTACATTACAGCATATTATTGCTGAGAACTCCGGAGAAATTAAAATTTTATAATTTTTTGTTGTAAATAAATATGTATTTTCTTTTAATTTACAGTTTTATTTATTTACTGTCAGTAAAATTAAGTTAAACACAGAATAAAAATTAGTTGACACCTAAGAGAATACAGAAAAAATATTTAGTTTAATGTACATTTTTAGGAATTTGAGGCCCTTGGGGGCACTTTAAAAATATTTCTTAAAGCTGCTTATTGTCATTTCAATTAGATTTTTTCTGGTAGTTTTGTACACATTCCATTATAATATGTTATAAAACCAATTTTTTAAACATCTTTGATAAATGGTGAGAAAATTAGCAATTTTCCAAAATTTCATGTAGATAACTCTAATTTGATATGTTTTCATAGCAAATACAGACACAACTTTTCGCAACCATTCCATTTCGAAAAGAGTATTTTTTTTTCGCCTTACAAGTTCACTCCACCCTAATGCACATATTAGTCTCCTAAGTTGTAAGAGCACATCCTGTCTTTTTATTATCCTAGAGAGTTTTTTGCTCCATGGAAGAGAGACGTAAAGTTCAAAATTTTTAAGTAGAAGAACTCGTGCCTTTTTCATTTGCAGTAACTTCATTGGCCATAATGCTATTGTTAAAAATAACTCCTTTACAGTATATTTTTTAAGGCTGTTCACGATAAAATGAGCTCTTTCGAAAGTCCTGCTTAATGTATACTTTCAACCCGTTGGTTTCGTATCATTCCGCTTATCAACACAGATAAACATTGCCAAGTGACTTTTATCTGGCGTTTACTTCAGCTTATATGTAAACTGTATACTCATTACATAAAGACCAAAAGTAATAAATAAACTTATTATTGTATAGATGCAAAATATTAAAAAATTTAAAGTATCAATATTTTAGTTATTGCTAAAACGGAGATGTAAATATGAAGTTTGTCCGTATACAACGTTTTTATGTTATGTTTACCTTGTCATATATTTTTTTTGTAAACTATATCGAGTGCATTGTATGGTCACATATGTTTATGTAAATTACATATCACCAATCTACCAAGTGCATAATGTGTGTAGTGACCTGGACGGGGCATTATGTAAGACAAAAATGCTGGGGACATAAGAAGAGGGAAGTATGATTTATTTCTAGCCATTATATAAATATCTGATAACATAAAAGTGTATGTTGAATAAAATTACTAACTAGTTGACGTTGTGGTGCAGACTTGGATATGATATCCGACAATATCTAACAAAGATTATAGGAATGAGTAGGCTGAGTGGCAGTTTGACTGTCTTCCTTGCAGGAGATGCTCCAGTTAATACTTCTATACATCCTATGACAGTAGTTTTAGGGTGTTGTCGAGGGCATATGTTTACGATACCATGAGGCAGTTAGGACTAGACCACACGTTCTGCCGTTTCTGGAAAGTCTACTTAAGTAACCCTTGAGGAACATTGCTTCATCTCAATAGAAATAACAGGATACTGGCTTTGGCTGCACCCAAGGACAAAATAAGCATGAAATACGGGCTGATTTGTGAGGTCAACCGGACTTGTAACAATAACCTTTGAGCGGAAAGCACTGTCGGTAGGAAGGTTAAGCGTTAAGTCTAGAGTTTCGTGATGGCTAAGATTACATACGCTGCAATACTGCTACACATCACATTAACCATTAGTTTTTAAAGTTTAGATTCATAGTCAAAATATATAAAAATTATTGAATTTACGTCACAATATAAGCAATAATCAATAGAGAGGTTGAAACAACAAGAAGCAGGATATTTGATATTTACAATACATCAAGTTGTAAACTAAGGAAATAAATTTTTGTTGGTAAGACATTTCTATATCTCTTTCAAATTTGCGTCCAACAACTTTGAGACTACAGGTATGTTTACAAGTATAAAGTTTTTTAGTCATTTGATGTTTTTGCAGTGTGATCAATTCATGTTTTGGCGTTGTGGTCAATTCTAGTTTTGGCAATGTGGTCAATACAGGTATCTTGGCACTGTGGTCATAACAGGTTTTAGCACTTTGGTCAGTACAGGTTTCATCATGTGGGTATTTTGGCCTTGTGGTAAAGCTCATATTTAGGTTAATGTTTCTAGTGACAGCCTTAAAAATTTGTTCTTGTAGTACTGCAGCAGCGGAATTTTGCGGCGTTATGGCATTTCCATTGTATGGTCATTTTCCATTGTAGTACACCACATTTTCCTCACTTTCGCTGTTTTTATCCATTCAGCTATGAACTTTGTGGTTTTCATACTTACTGTACAATCGATGTTGTGGTATTTCGACATTGTGTTGCAGTTACTGTAATTTTATGTTTTTAAATGTTATTTGAAATTTGAGAACATGATTGAGGTTCCGAAACGATGGACTGCAGAATTCTATATAGCACCACTGTCATGTATATCAATTCCACCTTTACATGGCGTGTTTAAGAGGGACACAATGGTAAATAACGAGAAGAAATTACATTGAAACAGGAAGAGAACGATAATGGACGAAGGGATAAAAAGGCTGTTTTTGATACATTAGCACATTCCCCCATCCCATGCAACAAGCTGCGCATAAGTTTGGTGACAGTAAATCAAGTGTCCATTGCATTTAAAAGCAATTAAAGTAATCGGTCCTACATTCCCACGTTCCTTAACGTTATGAATGAAGACGATACACTTGAGTGCGTAGAATATATTGAATGTATTGTTAACTGGGGAATGACAACAATAATCTAATGACTTGATTATTTGATCCAATGAAGCAACCTTTCATTAAATGGAAGTTTCAAAAGCCCAACTTATGTGTACTTGGCAAATGAAAATCCCCACATTCATGCAGAACAAGCAGTTATTCTTCCTGTGTTAACAGTTTAGTGAAGTATATCTGCCACAGCATTTGTGCGGCTATTATTCATTGATGTAACAGCGGCATTTCAAAGTTACTACGTCATGTTACATGTAAGCAATGTGATAGTTTTTCACCAACTCTTCCTGGGTGACTCCAGCATTTTCAAGCAAGTCAGTGCACCACCACATTACCATCGGAAAATATGGTCCTTTCTGGATGAAAAAACACTGGTTGCAAAGTTGATAGACCGACGAGAAATGTTGAGTCTCCACACAGAACTCCATACATAACGAAGTAAATGTTTATCTTTGGGGAACTGTGAAGAGCTCTGTGTACACCACGAAGTCACGGACACTGGTTGCCATGAGGGACAAGATAGTGACCGTCTGTGAATATACTCACATTGTACCTAAGCTACTGTTTGTAATTCTGTACTAAATATTTGCAGATTATATATTTATGCTAATGCCTGATAATTTTGAGATGTCTAACTATTGTTAACATTCTCACACACTAAACATTATCCTCTTATCATCAAACGCAAGCAGTCTCATAACATTTTCTTCGAAATTTAGTTTTTCTTGTCAATAACTATTTGTATTAATTTAGGACAGACTGTATAAGCAGTGAGAAGAGTCCTGACAAATCAGAAAGTAGTTATTCCTTTATTTTGGCAGGAATACTGTGCAATATTTGATATCGAATCTAATATTCTTGGTTTGTTTTAAAGTATTCGGTGATCTGCGGGGAACACCAGTAACTAGATCATTAGCACTCGCTATCTGACTTAAAGATTTTCGAGACTGTATCTTTACAAATGTATGATTTGGATATCTCACATGCCTTTTCCCTCATTGCTCATATTGGAAATGTTTTCTTGACATGTGGATAATGCACCACGAAGATCATACTAATACATATTTCGAAATTATCCATAGAATTAGTGTTTTGAAGGGATTTCGATGAAATTGCCCCCGTGCATGGGATTGGCTACAACATATTCGTCCTGGACATTAACCCGGCGTTTCCAGAAACAATTTTAATTGCTTAAAATTAACATAATGCAAGTCAAATAATATTGCATATGCATACTGTGGACGATTAAGGTTGCAGAGAGTCGAGTTTGACTCTGGTATTTCGCTAGGAATGAAGTGAGTGTAATTGGTTGTCTTTTCATGAAATTTGATTTGGTTTACAAAGTTAAAATTCTACTTTGCCTTATGAAATGAGTATATAACATTCTTGATGTATGTAACTCTGCAGTTCCACCTTTAGAATGATTTCCTATCAGCAAACGTACATTGTGGTCCATGCTTTGGGCTAAAAATTTGGATGAAACCGTACGTTATTTTCATCACTGCGATATGAGCGCAGTTAAATACAAATTTCTTGAAAGCATTTTTTGCATTTATGCACAATATTTTGCATAGCATTGTATATAAAAATTTGTTTAATAGCCTTCATATTGCAAATAATATAAATTTCTCGTGTTACAATATAACTAATCTCTGCACTACTTTTATACTCCTCATCATTACCAGTTTTAAACACCACATACAACTAAAATCTGGCACCTTAACCTCTCAGTAACGTAACCCATTCTCAAACACCATAAAGACAATCCGTGTCCTTTAAAAAAAATTATAAGTTCATTGAATTTTGGGTAGTCCTTGGAATACCATTTTAAGAAGTAACTCAAATCAAACCAAAATTATGCGTTCTGCGAAATGAAAATCAATAGGATACTTGAGATTTATTAAAAACGTTTATTGTAAATATTTATACAAATTATATCTAACGTGGCCGTCTTTAAAAGACAAATAATTATAATACATATTTCACCATATACTGATTCAAAATACTAGATTTTATTAAACCTGACGTGTTAGTTGCAAAATAAAATGGGACTTCATAAATTTAGAAATTTACCATCTAGTTGGTGGCCTTGTTCGTGCCCCCTATTAAGTATATAAAAATTTTTGTCTTAAAATTAGTAACCAAAGGACACTTGAGGATACTTTTAACTACCAGAAAACTTTACTCCAAATGGACAATGAAAACACGTGGCCAAAATGTTTTATGAATGGCATAGAAAATTTGCCATTTAGAAAAATGCTACTAAGCGGACACATTTTACTCGAAATTTTCAATAACAGACTGGTTTAGAAACAACAATTTTGCTGCGTCTCCGCTTCCGTGGCAAAACATCGTTAGAGTAGTGCAGGGTGCGATTTTTCGTTATTTTTAATATGAGTCTCATCCTTATTCGATATTAAGTCTCGCGCAGGCACGTAGCACTGACGAAAGTATTTTTATTGGTATTAGATTGATGTAGTGATCAGACTACTCGCCTCACACGAAGGAGAATCGGGCTCTATTCCCGGCGGGGTTGCGCCCGGATTTTCGCATGTGTGAATCGTAACGGGCTATGTCGCTGGTCGGTGGGTTTTCCCAGAGATCTCCCGTTTCCTCTACCCTTGCATTACGGCGCTGCTCCATACACACCTCACTTCACCCACACTGGCACCTCACTCCACTCTTTTCTGTCTCTTGCAACACAATTGGGTTTTTGGACCGCATTCGGTCACATATCTGGTGGTCTCACTAGGCAAACAGGGTACAAGCGTCACTCCAGTTCTACGGCGGACGAGGAACAGACCAGATATTTAGAACAACGTGCTGCCGGACGCCAGAGGGAACTCCGTTTACCAGCGTTGAACGCTGCCATGTCAGACAACTTCACCCTCATACCAGATCCCATTCACCCAGACCAACTTAGCAGAACTTCAAAAGTCTTTAAGGTAGAGAGCAACGTCTCATTCAATTCTCTTCCAGATAATATTTTAGACAGGACGGCGTAATATTTGCATGTGCTCAATTTTTTTTGCTCCAACTTGATAAGGTGGAACGGCCGGGAATAAAATTTCTTGAAAAATATATATATTAATTTAAAGAATGTTATTTGTTTTCTTATTAGAAAGTCTTAGTATTATAAAAAACAATAGCTGTATGTATTTTTTATGTTTGCATTTATTTTGCATACTTTTGAAATGCATACATTTCAAAACATTTGAAATAACTATTTTTACAATTTAAAATACTGTCCTTTAATTCGGAATTTAGAAGTATCGTTTCTACATAAATGCCAATAATTTTTCTAGACAAAGATGCTTCTTTGTCTGAATTTAAGACGATCACCTACCTACTAGAGATGTTTTTATGTTTGATGTCCAGAAGCACAGGAGCTACAAAGGCATCGCTGCCATCCGAATTAAATACGCAAAAGCCGTTACGCACAAGGCAATGAAAAAGCGTTCTTTTTTTTTCGGCGAGTTGCGGTGGCCTCATTATTATATTGCAGGGTTTTAGTTTTAATCATTACACTGTAATGTCGTTGTTGTGTTAGTAACTTGGTAGTATATTTTAAGATACAGATGTTTCGTAAAACTATATATAACTATATTGGAAGTTTGCAAAGTTGTATACAGGATGGGGCTGAAATCGACCGATAAACAGCGTGAGGTAATTATTTATACGAAATAAAGTGACAAATATAAAACACTTTAAACCTAAACTAATTAATACGGGCGAATTAAGAAAATATAAATTTTGAATATATTTTTGCAAAATATCGGAACCCAGGTGAGATGAAAGTACAATTCGTGGAATATTGTTTTATGTTATCGAGATCTTTAACCAAAGAGCAAACTCACATTAATAAAAACACTATCTACTATTAAAATAACAGGGGTGGCCACAATCTTGTTGCCGGATACAACGTTACCATCGGGAATTACTAAAGTTTGATGCTGGTTTTTTTAGCACTATATCCTCCAAAAAAAAAAAAGGTCCTTGTGTTGCAACTGCCTAGGAAGCAAAGTTTACGTTTGAAACGCAAACAAAGATTCTGCTAGATTCCCTTGCTGCTATACTGCGCCTATTATGCCGGCAATACTACCTACATGCGTGTATGGCAACTACACAGCCGATGGTGGCAGACCATGTTAAAACCTACTGAAAATAACACGTATTATACACTTATAAGCAAACACAACTGTGCGGTTGTGACTACAGTCGGTGTGTGATTCCATGTAGGACGTAAAATAAATGGTACTTATTACGCATCTGGCACCGTATCGCTGCTCTTGTGTACTGTGCGGGCTTTTTAACGTTGAAACATTTGGTGCAGCAGCGTACGGCAATGACGTTACAACGCATCACACTTAAGTGGTATCAGGTAAAATATTACTATTGAAAACAAAAGTTGTAAAATTTCAAATATTTTGTGGCGGAAACATGTTTCACAATCACTTTTATAGGAAAAACTCGATAGTACGGCCCGCATGTTCGAGGCACAGTACCAATCATTGTACCAAATATTGTCTTACACGTTTGACAACACTATCAATTTACAGAATAATCCCGGCAAATGGAACGATGCGGGTGACGAAGTCCTCTACGGGGATCGTGCAGGCCAGAGAACAGGACCACTTCGGCCTATCCATCGTCCAGGGAAAACATGAGTCGGGTGATTGCTCACACGTCGCTAACTGTGCGCTGGGGCACCTTCATGTTGGAACCAAATGGCCGCTCGTATTTGTAACGGTACCACTTAGAGTTTCCCGCTGAAATGCAGCGTAGACATTTCCGTAAAATTGATAAGGTAACAGGTAGGGGCCAATCAAATGTGTATGTATTACGCGCGCCCAGACATTGATACAGAACCGCTGTTGATGCCCGTGGACGAATGAGGTGTGAAGATATATATCCGTCCACTCGTGAATATTTCGGCAATTCTGTATACCATCACGTTGAAAGGAAGCCCCTTCAGTTAAGGGAGTTTATCTGATTGAGTTAGGGTGTATTCTGTGTGGCTCCAGAATCAATGCTGCAAACTGCACGCGTCAAGGTTAATTCGCTGGACCCACAGCCTGCACACGTTGTACATGGAACGGATGCAGTAGTCGTTCATGAAGCACTCGACCTATACTGCGGAAGCTAATATTCAGTACTCTTGCAATAGTACGCGTACTGACACGTGAAATATTTTCAACATGCCTCAACAAATACTCTTCAAACCTGGCTGTCCTCGCTGTCCGTCTACGCCCTGTATTCGGTCAAGTCTCCTCGAAACTTCCAATTTCTCTAAAACATCGCTCCACACACGCAAAGGTAATGTGGTGTGTGTGCCGTCTGTGCGAAAATCAATCCCTGTACATTATTTGGGCTTCTCGTCCATTATCTTCTGCCGAATCGTTGGCAAGTAGCATAACTGTCAGTTCCGGCCATTTAAAATGTTCAACTTTGAATACACACCATGCAACTTGAACAACATATATGTAAATGATACATTATGGATTGCTTAGTTATTGTATACAATTTGTATCGGGGTTTAATGGGCCACATTCGACATAGCGCCTTTAATGCCGTGATGACTCTCGTGCCAGATGTGGAATTCAACACGTCAATCCACACAGAACTGCCTAGTGTGATATTAGTGCAAGACATATACACCACTTCTAAAGCCTGTACACGCATATTTATACTACATGCTGTATCTGACACCTAGTAAGAAGTTATCTAGCAAACGAAGGGCCCGACTGTGTTGCATTATGGGAACGTTACTTTAAACTGTAGACATGTCGTTTGTCACAAGTAACATTTATTTATGGGAGAATAATACAGTATGGCTACCCGTACGTTTTTAGTTTGTGCGTTTCATGTCTCGTCGAAAGTGAGGTCATTAGACAGAGAGGTATAAAACTTGGCACCTTAAAGGAACCGAGGAAGGATTCTGCCATAGATTTTACTAGGAACCGTCTCTGCGTTTGCCTGGAGTGGCTTAGGGGAACAATGGTCAACCAAATTCTGAATAGCCTGACCAGGATTCGAACCAGCATGCTCGCGAATTCAAGTCCTACATAAAACTGTTTCCCAACTTCGCTCGGTCTCTGAATAATTAATGACGGGAGATGTTTATACGAACCGTCAGGACTAATAATCATTTGTTACTGGTTTATTTAGCAGAATGATATAGGTAACACAAAGACCTCTAGTCGCAACTTCCAAAGATCACCACTTTCGTTGAGAATGCACATTTATTAAGTATCGGCTGCGGTGATACTTGTCCATTCGCATAATCAGTAATCTTAACAGTACACCGCAGCGACAGCAATACGGTTCCAGGCATGTAGGCAACAGCCATATTTCATGTAGGGAATCTTACACTGACGGCTTCCAGGAACACGTCGTTGGATGTAGAATCGTAAGCTTATTAAAGAATCGTAATTGTTGTTTAAAGTACGTAATAAATGTCCTCCACCATTGTGTGCGCTGTTAGAACAGCAGCTTGCTATACACGCATGTAAGACGCATTGCCCATGTTAGATGCACTGTATCGGAATGTAGCAGAATATTTGTGTGCGTTTGAAAAGAAAACTATGGGTCCAAGGCAGTTGCAACACAGGGGACCATTTTTGTTTCGTAGGTCATACTACTCAATAAACCAGCATCAAACGTTTATAAATCCCGACGGTAACGAAGTTGACTGCAATAAAAAGGTGGCCACTGCTGCACATTCCACCCTAGTCTGGCATATATTATGTTCATAGGGTAATTTATTAGGGAGATGTTAAATAGTTTCTACAAAATCAGAATATTCAAGACATTCTACAATGCAGTTCAAGCGCGAGATAAGCAACAGTCTTAATGAAGTTGTGAGTAATTTTCTATATCATGAAATAATAACATTATCTTAACAAAGTAAAGGCCAAGTTGGAATGAAAACAATGCCACATGTTGTGATGGCCAATTTTAAACTGTGAAAGAAGTTCTATCAAATACGGAATCTTCAAAGAGGAAAGAAGGGTGAAAATGACAAGAGTAGGATAGGTTCGCAATTACCTTTGAGGTCGTTATTGATATATAAAGAGTGGAGCAATAGGGGGAAAACTACTACTGAATTCATTATTTTTTTCATGCTAATGATTTGGTTTATGAAAGTGTTCAAGACATTTGGAAGAGGATAATTTCAAAAGATTATAGATTAATAGGCACTAGAAATCGTGGATAACTATTATAATACGGATTGCGGTGCGTAGAAAGGCTTTCGTATATAACCTCTATCTTTATATGAGGGAACTCATTATGCCCCTGCAAATAATAAATTTATACTTCCATACAAAAATATTAACTGCAAAATCAAATAAGTAAATTTATGAATGAAGATAATATTAAGACTTTTCCTCCGCTAGCCAAAGCACCTAAGATGAATGGTTGTGTGAGTGTACATCAGACGAATGGTTATAAAAATATTTTGAGTTATTTACAACAACATAATATGCATGTATTTACTTTGGTTTGGAGACAATATTATTCTTGTAAGTGATTTTTAAAGCGATATGTGAAGACAAATTTGGGAATTATCTTGTTTGGCTGTATGAAAAAATGTCACTTTCGAAGTCAGTTGGGATTAAAGTAGTTTATTTTAGAATTATGAGCCTCATATTGCAGATTATATACAAGGTTATGCACATCGGCTTTACAGATTCCTTACGCCATGGTTTTCTTTAAGAATTAAGTGATACGGTGACAGACTTGTTCCAAAAGAATACTCTACATAACTATTTTAGAGATTATAGTTATCTTCAATCCATAATTCGGGAGTGATGATGCTCCCAAATATTTTCCAGTATTTCACATTCTGAAAACAAACTCTTAGAATAGATATAATTCTTTGAGAAAAGAAAGTTCCCGATCCAGGTCTCAAATATGTTTTCTTCTTATACTCTATTTCAAAGTCACCTTCTACTGTACAGTTTTTAAGTCTTGTATATATAATCATTTCCATGCCATCGACAAACCTAGATAAAATGAAACATTTTGCTCACCAATGCACACATTCACAACGTCCTTTATATGGAATAATGTAACAATCATTGAATAAATTTACCGTATTGACGAGAGTCAAAGTACATAAAATTTGCCTCTATCTTTCACAATGTACAATATTATTTAGTCATTGTTTACTTCGTATTCACTACATTGTCACTTAATAAAATTTACACTTGCCACTGCATTGACACTTCACTCACCGTTTTGTAACTATGAATCTATATTCCACTCAAAATGTAAACTCAATAACATGGTAATTTTGTGAACAATCTTAATAACAAAGCCATTCTGTCAACAACATATAACTAGTGCACGTGTGTTAAAATGTAGTGGCAACCATGAAGTATTTAGCACAGATTCACTTTGCTTGCAGCGCTACCAGCGACTGGGCTCACCTATCAGTGTGTGGTGTACAATTATGAAATCGGACAATAATTTCTTTCATTTTAAAATGTACCCTTTTATTTTAACATTAATTTAAATGATTACATTCATCCTACTGAGAGGATGACCATAGTTCATTACAAAGACACATTTTTCGCG
Source organism: Clitarchus hookeri (assembly GCA_002778355.1). Lineage (NCBI taxonomy): Eukaryota > Metazoa > Arthropoda > Insecta > Phasmatodea > Phasmatidae > Clitarchus > Clitarchus hookeri. The sequence continues at coordinate 58,146 of NQII01005174.1, read as the reverse complement.
GATAGGAACATGATAATCCAGTTTTTTGTGCCTGAATTGCAAGTTATGGATGTGGACATGTGGTTTCAAAAAGACGGGGCCACATGCCCTACAGCCCGAGAAACTGCATGAGTCATTTCCTGGTCGTCTTATTTCCCGTTTTGGAGATCAGAATTGGCCGCCCAAATCATGTGATTTAACGCAGTTGGACTTTTTTCTTTGGGTTTTTTTTTATTTCTAAGGTTTATGCAAACAAGCTCACGACCACCCACGTCTTCAAGGAGTAAATTGAGCGCTGTATCAACGACATTCAGCCACATTTATGCAAAACGGTCATGGAATATTTCGACAATATTGTGCGTGTGTGCCAGCAAAGCCGCAGAGGCCATTTACCAGATTAGCTATTCCATACATTACTTTATACTGAATAATTTATAAAACAATTAAACATTTACAATTTGTAATTAAAAGCCCAGCAATACAGCCCGACGTCAGGCATATTTTATTACATTAAGGAACTCGAATNTATTGTGCGTGTGTGCCAGCAAAGCCGCAGAGGCCATTTACCAGATTAACTATTCCATACATTACTTTATACTGAATTATTTATAAAACAATTAAACATTTACAATTTGTAATTAAAAGCCCAGCAATACAGCCCGACGTCAGGCATATTTTATTACATTAAGGAACTCGAAAACCATAATGGAATCCCACGACTTTGTCCCGGGTGTCCATGACATTGATCTAATTTACCTTAAAAAAGAAATATCGAGAAAAATTCTAAAATTCACGAATAATAACGAATATTTCAGGAGAGAAATAATGTTATGTACCACAACCGCCATTTTGGATATCCGTAACCTTGACCTGGAATTTAGGACTTTTTGAAAACTTCAAATAAAGCAAAATTGGAAAAGTAAGAATAAAGTAAAAATTTGGTAAATTGATGTGTTTATTACTAGCATCCTGACTTCGTCTTGTGTTGTACCACTGCTGAGACAGAGCTGAACAAACTTTATTATTGCTTATGCCATTGGCAGACCATTAGGTTTAGGCACTTAAAACTTGTAATGCACGTGACCATATAGGAGGAAAGACTTTCTCTCTTCCGAGGTATGCATGGCCATCAATCTTTCAATCTATCCATCTTTCGATGAATATTTCAGTAAATCCTTCAATTTTATTGATAAACCTTTCAATACCCCTTTCAATATATTTATCAAAATAAAATAATTTTTTTTATTGTTAAATTTATTATCTAAAATAGTAAATGAATATGTTTGTCATCCGTCCCCTACCCACATGTATAACAATATATTTCCTTCTCCAACATTCTCGAAATTTGTATTTAGCTAAGTAAATGAGTTAATGTTTCGTATGTAGACCAGTCTCTATGAATTTTAATTTAAATCTTTTGCTTGTATTCTCTGTTCTGAATATTGATCATCTGGATATGCCTGCCATACAATACGTGTATTCTAGCTGGTTAACCAAATATCCAAACAAAAAACCATGTTAACTGGTCATAACAAACAATCAGATGTTAATCATACTTCAAATGCAAATCTCGAAAAAGATACATAAAAAAAAGATGCAAGATATTAATTCAAAATATACCGCAGAAACATGCTTCATTTAATGTACCTCAAAAACGATACTTCAAAAAACGAAACGTTGAAAACAAAAGAAACATCGAAAATTAAACTATAAAATGAAACTTTAAAAATGAACGTCAAGGAGAAACCTCAGAATGAAATCTTGAATAATAAACATTTAGCATTGTTTACACATGGTGTTTCACAGTAGACGATATAGTTGCTGGACTTATTATGTTTATTTAAATTGTCAGTTCGAGCGAACTGCCTGTATTATTTATAGCAGTTAAAATCTCAGGAGATTGGTTTTTCGGATAATCAATTCTATAATTTAGCTATGCATTACATATTTTAATGAAGATCCTGGCACAACATGAACAACGTTATTCAAGTAATTTTTACCAAGTCAGTTAAGGTTTGCATGTAGTCGTACTTGAAATACTCAACTTCACATTGTCAGCGGCTTGCAGCATTTTCATCCAAATTAAGTCATACACTTAGAGTAATTCCTGCAGACTGACTCATGCCGACTGATTCCTGCTGTTTGTCACCTGCCAATTGATTCCAGCTTACTAACTCCTGCCGACTGACTATTGCAGTGTTTTTACTCTTTTGCGAGCTGTACAACAGCTAGCATTAACATATACATATAATATTAACATATATGCTGTCAACTCATCATGCCCATTGCGAGTCGTATTAGGTATCAACAATTTGAAGGGCCCTGTATCCCTGATCATATCATATGTCCATTGGGTAAGGCTGTTTAACAAGCTGTTGCCTGGCAAAGTCTCAATCGAGACGAAAGGACATTAGAGAACACATTATCTATATATCATCAATTTATCTTGAGGATATCAACTGCCGACGATGCTGCAACATCTGATCGGGGCTCGAAATGGCAGCATAGAGAAATATTCGATGCCGAGAGATATTTTTATCCTACTTTCCGAAGGAAGGAAATCTTTATAAAATATCTATCCTGTATAATTATCTATGTGTGTGTGTGTGTGTGTGTGTGTGTGTGTTCGCCTTTCAATTTTTGAATGCATGAACCAAATTTCACCACAAAAGATACATATATATGTATATATATATCTTAAGAAATATATCTCAGTTATATAGTTTTCGACGACCCCAAGCACTTACTTTCAAAATGGAGAATATTATAATATTTAGGTTTACATGTCATAACTCAGGAACCATTGAACAGATTAACACCCAATTTTTTTACACTGGCAGAGTATCGTGTAAGTTTTTAATTTAAAAAGTATATTTTTGTTATTCATTTTGGATGATAGCACCGAAATGAATTAACTAAGATTTTACATTCTATCGCAAAAACTATTCAACCAATTTTAATCCAATTTAGCACATAAGTAGTACTTGGAAAGACCAGTTTAACGTAGCTAATTAAACTTGATTAGGCACTTACTTTACTTAATATTTTAAGTTCACTTGGTATGTCAACCATACCATTTTACCAATTTAGACCAAATTTTGTATGCTAAAGTATTTATTACATGCATAAAATATGCGAATACATAGTCATTTTTGTTTGTCATGTTAAAAGATAACACTGCAATCTATAAATAAAGTTGTTAGGTCACATCTATGTAAACAATGAACCTATTACTACCAAATTTGGCAAACATGTAGTACTGCTGCAGGTGATATGAAATTTTTTTTATAATTATTTCAGTCATATACTTTCAAAAAAGCGGCCATAAAGACATTATAACTTAAAATGCTATATTGTGATTGCCATGAATTCAATTCCAATTTATCTTTGTATGCTGGCAGTGGATACATTAATTATTAACTGTACATACACGAATCATATTTTGCCCAGCGTTTTGTAAGATTGTGCCTCACGATTATATGAAAATTTTATGTCATATCTTGGGACACTTTTCAAAAATTCATATTAAATTCGACAAACATGCAGTACTGTGGCAGAATATGTAAAAACGTGTGTTTTTCAGATATTTATTTTCAATATTTCCCGCATAAAGCAATGTTCGGTTATATTGCTATAAAGTCGAGACCATGTTGTCAATTCTAACCTATCGCTTTATGCTGGCAGTAAATTTTACAGCTATCAACTGTATGTACAGGAAACATTTATTGATAGCAATTTTGTAAGATAACACCAAACTAATAAATAAAGTTTTTATATCATATCTTGGGAAACGATTGACCGAATCCTACCTTCTTTGTCAATCAATTTACATTGCAACAGGTGTTATAAAATGGTATGTTTTAAGTATGCAATTCTCTTATTTTCAAAATAGTGGCTATATAAATATTTGGCACATATTTTATAAAGGAAACAAATACCTTCTTATATTTGTGTGCTGGCAGATCAATTACCCCCATCAAATTTATCTATACAAAGCCTCAGCCGTCTGCCATTTCGTAAGTAATCCCTACATTAAATATTACGTTTTTTGTAATATCTCGGGAAACAATCAACCCATTCCTACCAAATTTGGCGAAGAAATTTAGTGTGGAAGGCCATATAATTATAAGTTTTTTTATATGTAAGTCATTCATTTTCAGAATTGTGGCTAAAACATCATTTTATTTTAGTGTCCTATTTATACGAAACAATATTATCGATTTTTCTTAACTTTGTATACTGACAGTATACACTCAACGAATGTGCTTGTACATAACGGTTTTGTCCTCACCCATAAAGAATGTTTGGGAACTTATTGGATGGCATCTTTGTCCAGCGGCAACTATGGTCGACAAGGAGGGTGAATGGCACCAGTTGTGGTTGGATCTTCCTCAGGAGAACATTCGACGATTTCTTGCTCCCATGCCCGACCCTATCGCCACCGGTTTCCATGCTACGGGCGATCCAACTACGTAATAAATGCAATTTGCAAGTGTTGCTCCCTTGCAGTTCTTACATGATGCGATACAATAAATTGATGTTTAGTGTACACATACTACCATTTCCTATGCGTATGCTCACTTCCGTGCCCCTGCGATTGCACCTTCGGGGTGGTAATGGTTTTTGCAAACGAGTGTATATTATAAGTGCGTTAGGAATAAGAAAATGAAGCGTGCTTCGAAAATTTCCACAACATATATTTTACTACTTATACATTTCATTGTAACAAATCTTTTAAAAGAAATATTTTAAGCAAATAAATTTAGTTCATTCAATTTACATATTGTTTGCTTTGTTGAGCATATGAGTATTAATTTTGTAACAGAAATAGTCTTAAGAAGAATTAGCTAGTAATTCAATTTTAAGTGTGAAAAGAAACGTTTAAAACAGGTTTCTAAAGCTAACAACAATTATTTTAGAAAACGTAACACAAGATCCATATGTAGTTACAAGTAAAATATTTTATTTTACTCACATTTGTTATATACACTTTACATAAATTAATTTGTACATTTTACTTAAATTACATTTACAATTGTTTGAAAGAAATACATATTTACAAATACCACTCAAGATAAACAAACTGTTATTAAATCATTTTATATTTATACTATGGCATGAAGCGTATATGCTATATCTAAATATAAAATCAGAAATTTGCGCTTTAAACATAATTAAAAAGCTGGTACCATATTCGACTTAACGATATTTGCATGAGAATTTATTTCAGGTTTTGTAAATCTTAATGTATAGTTGATAGAAATCACAACAAATATGCAACTTTTTTAGAACAAACAACTTTTGCAAATGTAATGAACATTTGGATTTGGTTACAAAAGATTTTACCTAATAGTTGGTCTCAAACAGATGTAATGTTTTTGACAAAACTTTTCGCTGGATAATATAGTGTAAACAAATTTTATGTTGCGATCTGTATTAATTATTTTATTTATCACCTAATGCTTTACTTACAACTCGAGACAGTTGACACCCCCGAAATTATGTCACATGTTTAGATTTTACGACTTCGCATGTGTCTACATGCAATATATTTTGTCACATAATATAAATATTTAGATTTGTTTTATATAAAATAAACAAATACGATACAAATTAAAACCGCATCAGTGTTTTTTTAGCTGCCACTATGAACTACCAATTTTCTATTGGTATATTGGTTACTACTTATATTTTCATACTTGCTAAGTTTTTGTAATACTTGCACATTATTATATGATCATTAGTAGTGTAACAGCTGGATATAGCTAACCATTGTCGACATAAATTCGCATTATGAATTTTAAATTTTGTAAAATAACAAAACACAACTCTACTTTGTATAAGATAATATGAAAATAATTATTCTCAGCATCCTGTATGATAAAAGGTTTGTCACTGCTCATGGATACGTGCGTATTTCACATAGTATCTTTAAATTTATATACCATGAAAAATGCTATCACTAATTTATTCTACTGAGTGCGTACATATAGGTAGGCAGATGTTTTGAAACAGCATAATTTAATTGCAAATAAATGCTGTTCCGGAAACTTGATTATGTCTACAACTGTCTATTCTGCGCAATAAGTTCCAGTAATTAATAATATAAAATATTATGTTAATAAAAATTTAAAATTTTTAAATATATTAACATAATTAAAAAAAAAAAAATACAACCAACCCAATAGTGACACATAACCATTAACGCAAAGAAAAATAATTTACTTAAAAATAGTAGGAAACATGTATATGGAAGTAAAAATGTTTTTGAATAAACAGTTATTCACCTTTTTGTTAACATGTACTTTTTTTATGAACATCGGATGTCTAATCAATATAATATAATTTATGTATATCACCTAATTCATCAAACTTATTTAGGCAGTAATAATGGTCAATCATTAACAGCGAATACTTTATAAAAACCAATTATTCTAGATAACTATTTATCAAACAGTACAATACTTCGTACTTAAAGTAAACTTAGCGTAGATGCACAAGCAAAACAACGTAAGTTGCCAGGTACACTACGAGTGAGAAGAAGGTGCGACGATCCAAGTTAAAGAATCCCCACGCGCTGAAAACCACTGGTATTTGGAAAACCTGCTGGGAAAATAACTGCACCTCCAGCATGGCGGCATGCTTGAGAGTTTTCCTCAGACTTAATTTCGGCAAATGTGAGATTGTTTTCTCTCTCTTATCGGTTACGTGTTGCGGCACAAAGGTTGTCAGTATGATCACTGAAAAGAAATTTATACTCCATAATACCAAAAGAGTTTCGTATGGCATAGCAATTTCCTGTTTCACATGTGTGTTTCCCATTAACATGTAGATAGCGTAGCTGGCGTGGTACGTCATAAAGCTGTTGCATGAAACCAAAGAATTTAATATCAGAAAGCCAAAAGTTGAATCCACCATCAACTTTGTTTCTTGCAAGAAGAAGAAGGTTTCTCTCAAGTAACTCAGTTTTCTAGCAGTAAAGTTGTAGGCAGTTTCTTGGCTTCTGCGCTGTGCAATTTCAGGTGCATCATGAGCAGTTGCTCGATTGGCTGTCACGGGGGAAGTATAGTCAACGGTCGATCCCATCGATGACAGAGAGATTGGTGCCTCTGGTACCTTCCTATTCTCAAGAATATCTAGCGAGCCAAAGTTTACAATTTCTTCTATAACTTATTCCATACCCTTCCCCAGTAGAAGAAGTATGTCTAAGAAACATACGTTTCCTAATCTCATAATTAAATCAAACAGAAGGCATGGCAGTATCCAGAATCCGTCAATGCTAAACTTCAAGTAAATATGTGTGGAATAGATGCAACATATGTACAGTGTTGTAAGTCCAAGCTGAATCCACATAAACGCGCTGACATTTGGATACTTTAACCAGGATACGGGAAGAAGCGCTTCGTCTAGATGACGTATTCTTCTGATGACCACACCAAGACGGGAGCTGGTGCAAAAGATCAGGGTCGTTACTGTCCAGCTTGTTATCATAACGGTGGTGACACAGAAAATCATTAAGTCTAAAATAGATTTCATCTCAATTTTGCAGCATTTCCAGGAGAAGTAACATGTGCTAAAGCTAATAACCCCGATGGTGTAAATAACAGACTGTACAGGTCCACCGAAGTGGGATCTGTTAAGCTGCACATCATCACTTGGATGATACTTGATTGATTCCAGACCGAAGATCTTCAAAACAACAAATAAGGGTCTTACAGCGGAGGCAATGCTGCTTGGATGTACCAATGTAGTCATTATTTGGTTGACTCCGTGTCACTTGTTTTGATATGCCGGTCACCTCAATTAACGTATTTAACAGTTTCAAAAGTAAATGCGTTGTTAGTATGGACAAACGTGGACCTTAAATGAATGTTCGAAACACTAGTAAATGCACAATTTTGTAGAATTTAACAAGGGTCTAATAGTTACCGCATGAAATTTTCACATACGTCCTATTTTCTTTGCTACATGAACGAGACTAAAAGTTGAAAGCCCAACAGTTTTGTGCGATGCGTCCGAGTGTTTTAACTTAATTGCGATCGATGCGTCATTATGGCAATCCACAAGGAGTGCCTGCCTAAGTAATAGATATCGATCGTAAAACTGTCATTCTTCATTGTTGTCGACGATTCTTTTAATTTGATGTCCATTATATATTGCGTGCAGAGAGTACTCCACTTATATGACATTCAAATAAAAAAACTGCTCACTACATAGAAGACAAGATGAACAATATATGTATATGTAATACAATCGTTCTGTCTGCGGCTACACTTGCGCATACTACGCATTTCCACAAGTTTGTGGGATGAAATTTGAAAAATCCTGATATTCTCTTATATGTACTTCTAGTGCCTACATTTGAAGGAAAGTGCATAATTAAAACGTATCAATAGGGCTACCTGTTTTTTGCGAAAAGATTTATTCTGAAGCTAGTTCTCAACTTGTTACGTGCCTGCTTGCAAATTTATTTTCGTTCCTGGCTACTTGTCTGTGTAAGGAGACATTTTCTACTCAACTTGGCCAATCAAATTAAAGTTACCCTGACTCTGAACGTCCTTAAACTCTAAACCCGAATCAGTGATATCAATCAGTGAAACATCGTTCACTGAAAGCCAGTTGATAAGGTACTGCCGAGTGGTAAATCAAGCAAATGAACAGTGATCAAGTGACTTACAGCAGTGGAATTCTCGACATACAGTGGGAATAACAAATAAAACAGTAAAATGAAGCCATGATATCAATTAGTATTCAAGCACTAATTATCAGTCGCTAAATCCTCACTATTTTCACCGACTTTGCTCGATTCTCACTTTTTAGAATAAGAGAATAATTAGCAGGCTCAGACTCTTAATTCGTGTGCGAGTTAAAATCACCCAAACACCTTATTGTTTCTGAACTAAACAGTTTTGGAGTACAAGTCATGGATATTTTCGCGAAAAAAATATGGCCCATATTATTGAGATTATAACGCATTTGAAGAGTCCTCAAAAACCCAACTTGTCAGTTTTTGCCCCCTCTTGTTTGGTTCTTATAATAGGTGAAAGATAAATATTAGTTATTTCATTAAAAAAATTAAAAACAAAGAGCGTAGCGATGTTTCATCGGGTTCGTAAGCAATTAAGTGTCTTCGGAAACACATTCTACTCATCTTCACCGCCTTACTGGTTGAACTTCAAATATCATCAAGTTTGTTTCAGGCATCTTTATGTAAATATTTAATACGCAATTGAATAGTATTCTTTGCAACTTTCGAAAGCCGTTGTTTTCGTCCCAAAGTGCAAGTCCCCGATCGTGAGAAGCAAATCACCGCAAAAAGCCAAGATGCAGGAAAATATCAAAAATCGTCACATCTCGCCCTCAATTTTCCAGAAAACTTAATCACGATCAACAACAAAATTAATGACAATTTAAAACTTTATTTTCAGGTGATGAGCTATGAATACTATGTGAAATAAGGAAAGTTCAAAGTACTTATATTCTTTTTTCATCGTATATATACTAATTGCGTAAACATGTTGCCATTAACCACTTGTATTTAAAATCTGGCAAAACATTGCCATCAAATAGCGCCACATGCAGGGTAGGGTTTGATTAAACAGACAAACACCGTGAGGTTATTCTGTATGCAAAATCAAGTGGCATATATATATATATATACACATATATACACTTTGAACCTACACTAAATACCTACAGGTGTATGACACTCATGGGAGTTGGATACATGCATTGAGAGCTGATCGAGGCTACTTATATAGTAGTATCTACTATATAAGTACTACCTAGAACCACAGAACTATCAGACGCATTGTTTTGTTAATAATGGCGTTGGCAATACATGAAGTAAAGACTGAANTGTCGCCCACCCGGCTGGCTTCACCGCGAGACCGGAACGACCAACTTGCTCTCAGGTAGGCGGGCGTCTTAAATGAATGTTCGAAACACTAGTAAATGCACAATTTTGTAGGTTTTAACAAGGGTCTAATAGTTACCGCATGAAATTTTCACATACGTCCAATTTTCTTTGCTACATGAACGAGACTAAAAGTTGAAAGCCCAACAGTTTTGTGCGATGCGTCCGAGTGTTTTAACTTAATTGCGATCGATGCGCCATTATGGCAATCCACAAGGAGTGCCTGCCTAAGTAATAGATATCGATCGTAAAACTGTCATTCTTCATTGTTGTCGACGATTCTTTTAATTTGATGTCCATTATATATTACGTGCAGAGAGTACTCCACTTATATGACATTCAAATAAAGAAACTCCTCACTACATAGAAGAAAATATGAACAATATATGTATATGTAATACAATCGTTCTGTCTGCGGCTACATTTGCGCATACTACGCATTTCCACAAGTTTATGGGATGAATTTTGAAAAATCCTGATATTCTCTTATATGTACTTCTAGTGCCAACATTTGAAGGAAAGTGCATAATTATAACGTATCAATAGGGCTACCTGTTTTTTGCGAATAGATTTATTCTGAAGCTAGTTCACAACTTGTTACGTGCCTGCTTGCAAATTTATTTTCGTTCCTGGCTACTTGTCTGTGTAAGGAGACATTTTCTACTCAACTTGGCCAATCAAATTAAAGTTACCCTGACTCTGAACGTCCTTAAACTCTAAACCCGAATCAGTGATATCAATCAGTGAAACATCGTTCACTGAAAGCCAGTTGATAAGGTACTGCCGAGTGGTAAATCAAGCAAATGAACAGTGATCAAGTGACTTACAGCAGTGGAATTCTCGACATACAGTGGGAATAACAAATAAAACAGTAAAATTAAGCCATAATATCAATTAGTATTCAAGCACTAATTATCAGTCGCTAAATCCTCACTATTTTCACCGACTTTGCTCGATTCTCACTTTTTAGAATAAGAGAATAATTAGCAGGCTTAGACTCTTAATTCGTGTGCGAGTTAAAATCACCCAACCACCTTATTGTTTCTGAACTAAAGAGTTTTGGAGTACAAGTCATGGATATTTTCGCGAAAAAAATATGGCCCATATTATTGAGATTATAACGCATTTGAAGAGTCCTCAAAAACCCAACTTGTCAGTTTTTGCCCCCTCTTGTTTGGTTCTTATAATAGGTGAAAGATAAATATTAGTTATTTCATAAAAAAAAATAAAAACAAAGAGCGTAGCGATGTTTCATCGGGTTCGTAAGCAATTAAGTGTCTTCGGAAACACATTCTACTCATCTTCACCGCCTTACTGGTTGAACTTCATATATCATCAAGTTTGTTTCAGGCATCTTTATGTAAATATTTAATACGCAATTGAATAGTATTCTTTGCAACTTTCGAAAGCCGTTGTTTTCGTCCCAAAGTGCAAGTCCCCGATCGTGAGAAGCAAATCACCGCAAAAAGCCAAGATGCAGGAAAATATCAAAAATCGTCACATCTCACCCTCAATTTTCCAGAAAACTTAATCACGATCAACAACAAAATTAATGACAATTTAAAACTTTATTTTCAGGTGATGAGCTATGAATACTATGTGAAATAAGGAAAGTTCAAAGTACTTATATTCTTTTTTCATCGTATATTTACTAATTGCGTAAACATGTTGCCATTAACCACTTGTATTTAAAATCTGGCATAACATTGCCATCAAATAGCGCCACATGCAGGGTAGGGTTTGATTAAACAGACAAACACCGTGAGGTTATTCTGTATGCAAAATCAAGTGGCATATATATATATATATATATATACACATATATACACTTTGAACCTACACTAAATACTTACAGGTGTATGACACTCATGGGAGTTGGATACATGCATTGAGAGCTGATCGAGGCTACTTATATAGTAGATACACGCATGATCACTAACCTAGAACCACAGAACTATCAGACGCATTGTTTTGTTAATAATGGCGTTGGCAATACATGAAGTAAAGACTGAAACAGATGAGAAATTCGTTCAACCATCTACAAAATCGTGTGATAACTTCAATAGTATATGCGTAACAGGCAGGTAACTTTAGTCCCGTCATAAAATAAGTGTTTGTACATTTTACTATACACTACTATAATGAGATGATTACTTTCTGAGTGCAAAGGAAGAAGGATTTGAGAAAATCAATGTCTCAAATTTCGTACTTCGAAAAAATCATTAGCAATTTTGACGTATTTCTGTTTNACTTCGAAAAAATCATTAGCAATTTTGACGTATTTCTGTTTATATCTCGTAATTTAAAACCTGTCTCATATGCACTGTTTGAGAGCCTTACCACGGATATCTTCAAGAACTTTAAAACATTTCGGAGAAAATACTTAAGTTCTTGTTGTGCACGTAAAGTAATAATGCACTGTAGCAAACAGCAGCGAGCACTTCTGCTCGACACTGCATGTTTTTCCTTGGTACACCGAGAACTAAACCGATTACATACGTAAGTTAATATTTCTAAGTACAGAGTGCGCGAAAACTACTGTATTTATATGAAAGCATAACCTCTTCCTAACTAACTGACCACCAAGTGTGTGCGTGGAACCCTTAAAGCTATTGAACCCGTGAACCGAATTTCCTCAACCTCAGTGTACACAAAGTACTAAGTTCGGAGACAGCGAATTTAGTTTTCGACCACGCCTTGTTCTTTTTTTTATAAGACGTCCGTTTTAAATTTGATGATACTGTGTTCACATCTTGGCAACCATTTAAATGACNTTGTTCTTTTTTTTATAAGACGTCCGTTTTAAATTTGATGATACTGTGTTCACATCTTGGCAACCATTTAAATGACACAAAATTATATTTTGTTCTTTTGACAATGCATAACATATACATTGACTTTAGTCAGTGATATTATTATTGATATTCCATTTTTTAAAATAGCCCTACACGAACAAATATATTTTTTTTAATACTTTATAGAGCCTATTCGAGTAGGCTAAATCGATTATTACCAAAAAAGAGTGTTATTAAAACTAAAATTGGCCATGTAAACATATTATATTTATACCGATAACGAACTCGTTTTCAAAATAGCTAGCATGAAAACATTTTAATGTAATTTGCTATATCTACCATATCAAATGACAAATGCTATAAAATTTAGATTGCTTTAAGTATATATTACAAATAATACATTGAGACATACATAGCCGTTTTGTGTAAATATTTTTACGAAAGCGATAGATAAAAGCAACAAGTTATCAATATAAGTAAAGATCATNTGGTTCTTTTTTTTATAAGACGTCCGTTTTAAATTTGATGATACTGTGTTCACATCTTGGCAACCATTTAAATGACTCAAAATTATATTTTGTTCTTTTGACAATGCATAACATATACATTGACTTTAGTCAGTGATATTATTATTGATATTCCATTTTTTTAAATTGCCCTACACGAACAAATATATTTTTTAAAATACTTTATAGAGCCTATTATAGTAGGCTTAATCGATTATTACCAAAAAAGAGTGTTATTAAAACTAAAATTGCCCATGTAAACATATTATATTTATACCGATAACGAACTCGTTTTCAAAATAGCTAGCATGAAAAAATTTTTATGTAATTTGCTATATCTACCATACCAAATGACAAATGCTATAAAATTTAGATTGCTTTAAGTATATATTACAAATAATACATTGAGACATATATAGCCGTTTTGTGTAAATATTTTTACGAAAGCGATAGATAAAAGCAACAAGTTATCAATGTAAGTAAAGATCATNTATAGCCGTTTTGTGTAAATATTTTTACGAAAGCGATAGATAAAAGCAACAAGTTATCAATGTAAGTAAAGATCATAATTTCCTTCACATGACTGCAAAAATATTTTATCATGTTCTTATAAGCTTGAATGGTAAGTCAAACTTGGCATTTCATTAAGAGTGACATAATTAAAAATGTTACCAGAAACATATGCAATACTAGTGAAAATTACAAATAGAAACGTGCCTTGCCAAATATGCAATTCCATGTAACTTTGTACCGTATTTCGGTTGCTATCAGTCAATTGTTTTGGAGCCGTCATTTGAAATGAATCAATTAAACTACTTAAGGTTGCATGACATACCGAAGTAATACTCGAGTAAAAAATTTGGCGGAAATCTAATGAACAGCTCGCCGCCGTCCAAATTAACCAGCGGCATCCAGACACGTGTCTACCGCAACAGTTCCGCGAACCCTTCTGCGAATGTGGCTCTGGAGTAGACGGAGTGTGACTGCACCTATGCTAACACTGGTGCATCTACGTAAACGACTGGAATACACTCTACAGTATGGCCACTGGACCGCTGATGATTGTCGTCGGGCAGCCTCCCCAAACGAGTCACGTTTTTACCTGCATAGAACGGACGGACGTAAGAGTGTCCAGCGAGAAACGTTGGAATACATACTCCCTGCATTTATTGCTGGACGAATACAGGATTATGGGGGCAATTCTATGGTCTGGGGAATTATCTTGTGTTATTCACTAATAACCACCTGCCATGTGAAAGGCTAGGTTATTAATCCATCCGAGACGATCACGTCCACCCGTAAATGATGATTGTCATTCCTCGGGAGGATGGAAACTTCAAGCACGATAATGCACCTCACCACAAGGCTAGAAGTGTCCGCACGTGGCTAGATGAAAACGATCAATACTTCCAAATGTATCCATGGCCCCCAAACAGCCCCAATCTAATTCCAATTCAACATCTGTGGGATCACCTCGATCGTCGTGTTCGCCATATTTTGATTTGATTTATGATTCTTTATCATACCTTAACGGGTCTAGAGGTAGGTAGCAAGTTATTGATAAGAGTTATTTAATGAACGCTATACAAAAGGTATTTATTTAACAAAAGTTTGAAAAAAATGATTTCAATATAAACATTATGAAGTATGCGTGGGGAGCTATAAAAATATACTGAAGTATTACTTTATATAAAATTATAAAGATTTCATCAATCATATTTTGGGAAAATTCAAATGGGACAGTCCTCACATTGTTCATGTTCCGGAGGCTATTTAGATAGCAGAAGTCGACGGCCGGACACACAAATCTTCAGTGGTCTTACCGTTTCAATAGCCCGACGGAAAAAAACACACCGCCTATGGGCTACACTGCCCTATGTCGGCAGCGTTGTCGTCATATACTGGATGGTAGAGGGTGTTTCTGTGCTTTGCGATTTCATAACTAATTTCAGCTATCACGGTCCATATCCTGGATAAATATGTGAAAGTGTGACAAGGTAGGTCACTCAGCTAAGGCCTGATCACAACTCATAACATTTCCTCCATTATTCACTTGCGAGATGCCCTCATTTCGCCCTAGAGTCCATGTGAATTATGAAGATTATTGGGAGTTGCGGGGTTCATCTTGTGGCAGTAGCAATATAGATCAGGTTGAAGTCCTCTTCGCTACGGGGGGAAATATTTTTATGAATAGAAATATAGTATATAGAGGAGCTAGGTATAAGGAATTGCCAATTGCTTTCGTGCAGTCCTTTGAAAAGGTGGGCCGATGAAACATTGTGATTTGTGTTTCCAGAGGCTTTGTGAGCCACGAACTTCATTCTCGCTGGAGCGTGCAAAGTTGTCTTACATACGAGCGTGGCAGACGCCCCGTGGCTGTACGTAGCGCGTCAGCTTTTTTGAGGTTGTGTGTCCCTAACACTAACACTATGTGTCGTGAATCGTTTATTAAAAATAATTGTTTTTAAGGGACTGAAAGTTAAAAAAAAAAGGTGTTAATAATTACAATAGAAACATTTTGAAACAAAAATACTGACGTTGGAAAACTGAAGTGCTCTTCCACGTCAAAATAATTTATTTTTGTTGTAGATAACTATGGAGTCACTGTAAAAATACATATGGTAATTAACTACAGACAGAAAAAAAAATTTATCTTAACTAATCAACTCAATAGTTCGTGACGTCACGGTGTTAGAATAAAGATAGAATGGTATCAAAACCTAGAACGTTATTTAGTTGCTTAATATATGTTAATCCAATGTTTGAAAAAGTAAAGAGCAATTCACAGCTGCTTTGTACAACGTTTAAATATTTAGGAAGGTAAAGGAGGGAAACTTAAAATTAAAATAATTATATCTATATTCTACTTTATACTAGTACACTGGTTTGTTTCCACATCCAATGAACACAATTGATTATTTATTAATTATATCTTAAAATGTGTTTTTTTTGTATAATAATACAAAAATAAATATATTCTCAATGAAAATTGTCATTATTATGTTCATAATAACTTTTTTTTGTATGGCTACGTTACATTTATGAGTCTATTTTATGAACTGTACGTTTATGCATGAAACTATATGTTTACACATGGAAATTTATAAAAATTCTGAACAAACTTTTTGCTAAAAAATATTTTCTTGTTGAATCTAAATTTTTTATCTTTTTATTCATTTCTATATACACTGGAGAGCCAAAAAACTGGTTTAGGCGTGCGTATGCAAATAACAGAAGTATGGAACCAATCAGAGTAACGTGATACGGTCGGCAGCGCCTTTTTAAAACAACAAGCGTCTGGCAAAGAAGCTAGATCGGTTACTTCTGATACAATGTCAGGTTATCAAGATTTAAGTGAATTTGAACATGGTTTTATAGTCGGCGCACTACATATGGGACAGAGCATCTCCGAAGTAGCGATAGAATTTAAATTTTCACGTACGACCATTTCACGAGTGTACCGCGAACATCGGGAATCCGGTAAAACATAAAATCTTTGACATCGCTGTGGCCGGAAAAAGATCGTGAACGAACGGGACAAACGACGACTGACAAGAATCATTAAACGTGACAGACGTGAAACCCTTTCTCAAATTGGGGTAGATTTCAATGCTGGGGCATCAATAACTGCCAGCGTGCGAACTATTCAGTGGACCATCATTGATATGGTCTTTCGTAGCTGAAGGCCCACTCGTGTACCGTAGTAAACTGCTCGACACAAAGCTTTACGCCTCGCCTGGGCCCGCCAACACCGCCATTGGACCGTTGATGACCGGAAACACGTTGCCTGGTCTGATAAGTCTCGTTTCCAATTGTATTGGGCGGATGGACGTGTACGAGTATGAAGACATCCTCATGAATCCATGGACCCTACATCTCAACAGGGGTTTATTCAAGCTGATGGAGGCTCTGTCATGGTATGGGGCGTGTACGGTTGGCGTGAAATGGGACCCCTGATACGACTAGATACGAATCTGACAGGTGACAGATACGTAAGCATCCCGTCTGATCACTTGCACCCATTCCAGTCTATTGTGCATTCTGGCGGATGTGGACAATTCCAGCAGGACAATGCGACACCATACACGTCGAGAGTTGCTACCGATTGGCACCAGGAATACTCTTGTGACTTAAGACACTTCCATTGGCCACCTAAATCACCAGAAATAAACATTATTGAGCATATCTGGGATGCCTTGCAACGTGCTGTTCAGAAGAGATCTCCACCACCTCGCACTCCTATGGATTTGTGGAATGCTTTGCAGGATTCATGGTGTGAGATGTCTCCTTTATACCTTCAGATATTAGTCGAGTCCATACCACGTCGTCTTGTGGCACTTCTGTGTGCTCGCGTGGGACCTATACGATATAAGGCAGGTGTACCAATTTTTTTTTGGCTCTTGAGTATATTTTGATGATGAAATTTCTTTTTTTAGAAGTCACCTTGTTTCACTGTTTCCCTTTAAAACATTTTGAGTGTTAAGAAACTTACTGACGCTTAAAATAAAGTTTGTGAAGGGCGTTACGTATATTTCTGTAAAATGTTATTGTTGTCTGCAGAGTGTAAAATGTCAGTGGTATTTTTTTTTAAGGAAGGTTTATTTGTGTCTTGCGTTATATATATTGCCCGTGAGATGTTTGAACGTTTAAGCTGACGGTGTTGCAATTACGTGCGCGCCTGCCGTCTACTCGCGTATGACGTCAGATGTACTGTTACCGTGGCCGTTTTTTGCGTTGTAATCCAGAGGAACTGTGGAAGACAGCGTTCGTGACGTCATACTGGTTACTGCTAGCCATTACCTGCTGTACCATTGTTCTGAAACGTACAGAAGATTTTTTTAACATAATGACATCGCAGATTCTCTTTACCCCTTATTTAAACATTTGCATTAAATAATAAAAGGGATCCTTTAGTTAATTAGGCGTAGAGTAACAAAATATCAGTAATGAGTTCAACCCTGGTTTTATTATATAGATGGATTTGTTATATTTCTGGATGTGTCCGATCTTAGAAGATTAGGTTTTGAGACCCGGTGTATACGTAATTTACTGAATTGTCTTCATCGATTATTCTTGGTAACAATATCTCCACTCTAACTTATGTTACTATAATGTAGTTACATTATTGTTAAAAATCCAATTATTAAAGATCAGACTAATCGCCTCACACCAAGGAGAAAATGGATTTTACTCTCGGNATTATTGTTAAAAATCCAATTATTAAAGATCAGACTAATCGCCTCACACCAAGGAGAAAATGGATTTTACTCTCGGCGGGGTAGCTCCCGTATTTTCGCATGTGGGATTCGTGTCAGACGATGTCGCTTGTCGGAAGGTTTCCTCAGAGATCTCCTGTTTTCCACACCTTTGCATTTCGTCGCTGCTTCATACNACGATGTCGCTTGTCGGAAGGTTTCCTCAGAGATCTCCTGTTTTCCACACCTTTGCATTTCGTCGCTGCTTCATACTCTCCTCTCTTCACCCTTATCGGCTCTTCAATCCTCTTTCCTCTGTCTCTTGCAACGTAGATGGGTTGATGGTACGTATCAGGCATCTCGTGGCCTCACTCGGCAAACAGCAGGNAAAAGGTGGGCCGATGAAACATTGTGATTTGTGTTTCCAGAGGCTTTGTGAGCCACGAACTTCATTCTCGCTGGGGCGTGCAAAGTTGTCTTACATACGAGCGTGGCAGACGCCCCGTGGCTGTACGTAGCGCGTCAGCTTTTTTGAGGTTGTGTGTCCCTAACACTAACACTATGTGTCGTGAATCGTTTATTAAAAATAATTGTTTTTAAGGGACTGAAAGTTAAAAAAAGAAGGTGTTAATAATTACAATAGAAACATTTTGAAACAAAAATACTGACGTTGGAAAACTGAAGTGCTCTTCCACGTCAAAATAATTTATTTTTGTTGTAGATAACTATGGAGTCACTGTAAAAATACATATGGTAATTAACTACAGACAGAAAAAAAAATTTATCTTAACTAATCAACTCAATAGTTCGTGACGTCACGGTGTTAGAATAAAGATAGAATGGTATCAAAACCTAGAACGTTATTTAGTTGCTTAATATATGTTAATCCAATGTTTGAAAAAGTAAAGAGCAATTCACAGCTGCTTTGTACAACGTTTAAATATTTAGGAAGGTAAAGGAGGGAAACTTAAAATTAAAATAANAGAGCAATTCACAGCTGCTTTGTACAACGTTTAAATATTTAGGAAGGTAAAGGAGGGAAACTTAAAATTAAAATAACTATATCTATATTCTACTTTATACTAGTACACTGGTTTGTTTCCACATCCAATGAACACAATTGATTATTTATTAATTCTATCTTAAAATGTGTTTTTTTTTTGTATAATAATACAAAAATAAACATTTTCTCAATGAAAATTGTCATTATTATGTTCATAATAACTTTTTTTTTGTATGGCTACGTTACATTTATGAGTCTATTTTATGAACTGTACGTTTATGCATGAAACTATATGTTTACACATGGAAATTTATAAAAATTCTGAACAAACTTTTTGCTAAAAAATATTTTCTTGTTGAATCTAAATTTTTTATCTTTTTATTCATTTCTATATACACTGGAGAGCCAAAAAACCTGGTTTAGGAGTGCGTATGCAAATAACAGAAGTATGGAACCAATCAGAGTAACGTGATACGGTCGGCAGCGCCTTTATAAAACAACAAGCGTCTGGCAAAGAAGCTAGATCGGTTACTTCTGATACAATGTCAGGTTATCAAGATTTAAGTGAATTTGAACATGGTTTTATAGTCGGCGCACTACATATGGGACAGAGCATCTCCGAAGTAGCGATAGAATTTAAATTTTCACGTACGACCATTTCACGAGTGTACCGCGAACATCGGGAATCCGGTAAAACATAAAATCTTTGACATCGCTGTGGCCGGAAAAAGATCGTGAACGAACGGGACAAACGACGACTGACAAGAATCATTAAACGTGACAGACGTGAAACCCTTTCTCAAATTGGGGTAGATTTCAATGCTGGGCATCAATAACTGCCAGCGTGCGAACTACTCAGTGGACCATCATTGATATGGGCTTTCGTAGATGAAGGCCCACTCGTGTACCGTAGTAAACTGCTCGACACAAAGCTTTACGCCCCGCCTGGGCCCGCCAACACCGCCATTGGACCGTTGATGACCGGAAACACGTTGCCTGGTCTGAAGATTCTCGTTTCCAATTGTATTGGGCGGATGGACGTGTACGAGTATGAAGACATCCTCATGAATCCATGGATCCTAACTTTCAACAGGGGTTTATTCAAGCTGATGGAGTCTCTGTCATGGTATGGGGCGTGTACGGTTGGCGTGAAATGGGACCCCTGATACGACTAGATACGAATCTGACAGGTGACAGATACGTAAGCATCCCGTCTGATCACTTGCACCCATTCCAGTCTATTGTGCATTCTGGCGGATGTGGACAATTCCAGCAGGACAATGCGACACCATACACGTCGAGAGTTGCTACCGATTGGCACCAGGAATACTCTTGTGACTTAAGACACTTCCATTGGCCACCTAAATCACCAGAAATAAACATTATTGAGCATATCTGGGATGCCTTGCATCGTGCTGTTCAGAAGAGATCTCCACCACCTCGCACTCCTATGGATTTGTGGAATGCTTTGCAGGATTCATGGTGTGAGATGTCTCCTTTATACCTTCAGATATTAGTCGAGTCCATACCACGTCGTCTTGTGGCACTTCTGTGTGCTCGCGTGGGACCTATACGATATAAGGCAGGTGTACCAATTTTTTTTTGGCTCTTGAGTATATTTTGATGATGAAATTTCTTTTTTTAGAAGTCACCTTGTTTCACTGTTTCCCTTTAAAACATTTTCAGTGTTAAGAAACTTAGTGACGCTTAAAATAAAGTTTGTGAAGCGCGTTACGTATATTTCTGTTAAATGTTATTGTTGTCTGCAGAGTGTAAAATGTCAGTGGTATTTTTTTTTAAGGAAGGTTTATTTGTGTCTTGCGTTATATATTTTGCCCGTGAGATGTTTGAACGTTTAAGCTGACGGTGTTGCAATCACGTGCGCGCCTGACGTCTACTCGCGTATGACGCCAGATGTACTGTTACCGTGGCCGTTTTTTGCGTTGTAATCCAGAGGAACTGTGGAAGACAGCGTTCGTGACGTCATACTGGTTACTGCTAGCCATTACCTGCTGTACCATTGTCCTGAAACGTACAGGAGATTTTTTTAACATAATGACATCGCAGATTCTCTTTACCCCTTATTTAAACATTTGCATTAAATAATAAAAGGGATCCTTTAGTTAATTAGGCGTAGAGTAACAAAATATCAGTAATGAGTTCAACCCTGGTTTTATTATATTGATGGATTTGTTATATTTCTGGATGTGTCCGATCTTAGAAGATTAGGTTTTGAGACCCGGTGTATACGTAATTTACTGAATGGTCTTCATTAATTATTCTTGGTAACAATATCTGCACTCTAACTTATGTTACTATAATGTAGTTACGTTATTGTTAAAAATCCAATTATTAAAGATCAGACTAATCGCCTCACACCAAGGAGAAAATGGATTTTACTCTCGGCGGGGTAGCTCCCGTATTTTCGCATGTGGGATTCGTGTCAGACGATGTCGCTTGTCGGAAGGTTTCCTCAGAGATCTCCTGTTTTCCACACCTTTGCATTTCGTCGCTGCTTCATACGCTCCTCTCTTCACCCTTATCGGCTCTTCACTCCTCTTCCCTCTGTCTCTTGCAACGTAGATGGGTTGATGGTACGTATCAGGCATCTCGTGGCCTCACTCGGCAAACAGCAGGGTGCAAGCGTCACTCCAGTTCTACGGTGGACGAGGAACAGACCAGACATGCAGAACATTGTGCTGCCGGACCCCAGCGGGAACTCCGTTTACCGGCGTTGAACACTCCTATTTCGAGCACTTTCACTCTCGTACCAGGTCGTCCTCACCCAGACCAACTAAGCAGAAATTCAAAAGTCTCAAATGTAGAGAAAACGTCTCTTTTAAGTTGATTCTCCTCCAGGTAATATTTTAGTCAGAACGGGCGTAACATTTGCAGATGCTGAATTTTTTTCGATCCTCGTTGATAAAACTTTACGGTCAGGAATAACACTTTTTTTAATGCATATATATATATATATATATAATTAATTCATAGAATGTGGTCATGTATTATGAAAATTTGGTATTTATAAAACAAAACATGTATTAATTTTGTAGTGTTTGTATTTATTTCCCATATTTTTAAAATTAATGCATTTCAAAACGTTTTAAATTAGTAATTTTAAAATCTAAAATTTCGTCCTTTAATTCGGAATTTAAAACCATCGTTTCTTCATTAAAAGGCCTATATTTTCCTATAAAATGATGCTTCTCTGCCTAAAGCTAAGACGATCACCTAACTACTAGATGTGTTTTGATGTTTCCGGTCCAGAAGTACAAGAGCTATAAAGTCATTGCTGCCAGCAGCATTAAAAACGCTAAAGCTGTTACGCACAAGGCATTAAACGGGAATTCGGTTTTTTCGTCGTGTTGCGGTGACCTCACCATCTTATTGAAGGGGGTTAAGCAATGATAATTACATGCCCATGTCGTAGTTGCGGTCGTGTCTTGGAAGTATCATTAAGGTACAGAAGTTACATAAAACTGTATTTAAATAGATTTTGAAAGGTTTCAAAGTAGTATACAGGTTGATATTTAATTAGAGTGACTAATTGCTTCAGGTAGTTCTTTATGCAAAATTAAGTGGAAAATAAATAAATAACTTTGTACCTATAATAAATATTAATGGAAAATAAATCAGTAAAATTTTGGAATAAATTTTTGAGAAATATCAAAACTAGGTTAAATGAAAGTACAATTAGCGGAATATTTTTTTATGTTATCGCGATCTTTAACCTAAGAGCAAACTCACATTAACAACAACACTCCCTGTTATGAAAATAAAAGGGATAGCTACATTCTTTCTGCCAGCAACTTATTCACAATAGGGAATTATAAACTTTTGATGCATGTTTATTGAGCTCTATAAACGTCGACACAAAAATGGTCCCCTTAATGCTACTGCCTAAGAATCACCGTTTACGTTTCAAACGCATACAAATATTCCGCTAAATTCCGCAGCGGCGATTCAGCGCCTAGTATGCACGAACTACTAAATACATGCCTGTATGGCCACTGCACAGTCGATGATCGTGGACAACAATAACACCTACTGATAACAACAAGTACAATACGTTAATAAGCAAACGCAACTGTTCGTTTGTGGCAATAGTCGGTGTGTGATCNGTGGCAATAGTCGGCATCTGATTCCATGCAGGACGTAAATAAATTGGTATTGCCTACACACCTGGAACTGTATCGCGTCTGTTGTGTACTGTGAGGGCTTTTGAAATACAGTATATAGAATGTAATGCAGCAGCGACGCAGCGTAGAGCAATGCCACTACAACGCATCGCATTTAAGTGCTATCAGGTAACACATTGCAATTTACAACTAAAGCTGTGACATTATGAATGTTTTATTGTAGAAACATGTATCACAAACTCTTTTATAGGAAATACTCAATGGTACGGTCACCATGTTCGACGCACACTTTACATCTCCGCACCAACAATTGTCGAACACGTTTTAGAAAAACTCTCAATCTAACGAATAATCCCAGCATCTGCAACAATGCTGGGGACGATTTCCTCTACAAAGATCGTGCCGGCATGCTTACAGGGCCCCTACAGCCTTTCAATCGTCCAGGGAATACGAGATTCAGGTGATGGCGCTCACTTCGTGAACTGTGGGCTGAGGCACCGTCGTGTTGAAACCTCATGACCTCTGGTATTAGTGACGGGACCACATCGAGTATTGCGGACAGAATATCCCACGGAAATGCAGCGTATAGAATGCCGATGAGACAATGTGGTAACAGGTAGGGGCCAACCAAAATGTTATTTATTACGCCCGCCCAGACATTGACATTGAATCGCTGTTGATGCCCGTGGACGAATTAGGTGTGAGGATTGACATCCGTCCACTCGTGAATATTTCTGTTATTATGTATTCCACCACGTTGACAGGATCCCTCGTCAGTAAAGATAATGTAACTGTTATAGTTGAGGTGTGTCCTGCGTTGTTCCAGAAACTATGCTGTAAACTGCGCGCGTCGAGGTTAATCCGAAGGACCCACGGCATGCACAAGTTGTACATGGAATGGATGCAGTAATTTTTCATGAAGAACTCTACCAATAATGCGGCGGCTTCTGGTAAGTACTCTTGCAATAGTACGCGTACTAACACATGAGTTATTCTCAAGATGCCTCAACACATCCTTTTTGAAACCTGGTTGTCCTCTCTGTCCGTCTACGCCCTGCATTAGGTCATGTCACTGCCGAAATTTCCCATTTTTCCAAACATTACTCCAGACACGCAAAGGAAATGTGGTGTGGTTACTGTCTATGCGGAAATCGCTCCCTGTACATTCTGTATGCTTTTCGTCCATTTCCCTCTGCCGCATCATAGGCAAGTAGGCTATCTGTCAGTTTCTGCCAATTTTAAGGGTTCAATTTTGTAGACACATAATGCTACTTGACCAACAGAATTGTCAGTAATACATTATGGAGTGCTTAGTAATTGTATAAAATACGTCTAGGGGGTTTAATCGGCCGTATTCGTTATGGCGTCTTTAGTGCCGTGATAACTCATTTGCCAGGCGTGGAATTGAATACATCCATCCATACAGCGCTGCGTTGTGTACAATGCCATATGTTGTGATGTACAATTGTAATCAGTGAAATAAGTTCTCCCAAGTACGGAATCTTCATAGAGGAAAGGAGGGTAAAAATAACCAGGGTATGAGAGGTTCCAAATACCATTGATGTCGTTAGTGATCTCTAAAGAATGGATCATGAAGGAGAAAACAACTACTTAATTCATATTTTTTTCTGCTAACGTTTTTGTCATGGAATTGTTCAAGACATTTAGAAGAGGATAATGCCAAATAGATTATAGATNATTTTTTCTGCTAACGTTTTTGTCATGGAATTGTTCAAGACATTTAGAAGAGGATAATGCCAAATAGATTATAGATATTTAGGCACTAGTAAGCGTGGACAACTCCATTAAGTCTCGCGATGCGTAGAAAGGCGTTCGTATATAACATCTAGCTTGATATGTAGGAACTTATTCTGCCCTTGCAAGTTATTTACTTACATTGACTAACAAAAATATATTAACTGCAAAAATATGTTAAGTTAATTTACGAATAAAGGTAATCTTAAGTCTTTTCCTCCGTTAGCCAAATTCCCCTAGATGAATGGCTGTGTGTGTGTACATCAGAAGAATAGTGAAAAAGATGTTTTGAGTTTTTAAAACAATAAAACATGCATGTACATGCTTTGGTTAGGCAATGAGATATTTATTATAAATTATTTTGAACTCAAGAAGGGAAGACAAATTTGGTAAAAGTCATGTTTGGTTGTATGAATAAAAGTCACTTTTTAAGTCAGTTGGACTTCAATTAGTTAATTTTAGAATTACGTGTATCACTTTGCCGATTATATTCGAGTTTACGCACATCGACTTTTCAGATTCCTTACAACATTGTTTTTTTTAAGAATTAAGTGGTACGTTATTAGATTTGTCCCAAAATAAAACTGTACATATGTGTTTTAGAGCTTGTTTTCCTCTTCCATCCGTAGAGGAGAGTCGGGTAGCCCCGTCAGGTGGGTATCCCCAGCCAGTGTTAGTTTCAAACAATCACGCAGACATAGGTAAACACGTAACACGCCACAAGGACCACTGCGTTATTTAGCCGTTTAATAGAATTAACCCAGACGCGACCGCTGAGCGGAAAAAACCCGTTGCAATCGTTCACTAACCTGTGCCTGTATTGTAATATGCACCGTTCACATATTGAAGTCAGTTATTGTTTATAAAATGTAAGTACTTCACCATGATTTATTTATTATCCTTTATTATATTGATTCAAGTGTATAAGTTACGTTAACAGTTAAGGTTATCTTTATTGACATTGTTGATATTAAATAAAAACTTAGAATGTGGCGGTCGAGTACCACCGGACACGATATTGTCGGAAATGTTTGGTCATTTTATTGTAATGTTAAAGCAAGGGTGTAAAATGTTGTTGTATTTTGCAGAATCACTTCGAAATTATCAAACGTCAAGGGAAGAAATACACACAGATGAAATTAGGAGGAAAATAAATTTAAATAGGCTTTGCTATCTGTACAGGAAAAAACGACATATGTGAGAGAATCAGCTTAGAGATATAAGGAGCCCAGAGAAAATGAATTGCTGAAACAGTTGAGCCCTTTCTCTGATGCTTCTAAGAAAAGTCTTGCAGTGCGTTCCCAAAAAGCACAAAAGAATGAGATTCTACATCTTCGTCGTTCATAAACGCGCTGGCAGAGAAAAAGGCTGCAACCGATAAAAACAAGGCTGCAGTTAATAAAATGAAAACAAAGATCATAGAAAGTTTGGTTCAGCAATAAAGAGACCAGGATACAGAATGCATAATTTGTGGAGAAACGTTCCAAGAAGACTGGATCCAGTGTCATAAATGCGAATACTGGACGCACGAAGTGTGTGTGGACATTGACCCTTTGGAAGAATACTACTTTTGTGATGTATGTCAGGTCAAAAAACGGTTTGGTCATCATTAAATCTATGTCCGGGGCTACTCTCCAGAAATATATCAATTGAAAATTGAAGCCTGATTTCAAGGCATGATACATATAAGTTCAGATAATGAACCTATCGGATTGTTACTTAATTATATTTGTGTAAGATATGTTGTATTTACATTCTACTACAAAAGTAAAGATTTTCTTTTGTTGATATTCAAAATGTCATGCGTTTTATTTATGTGGCCGGGACTACACGCCTCTCCCCAAATTCAGGAGTCATGATGTTACCAAATGGTATTCAGTATTTCACATTCTGAAAACAAACTTTTAAAATATATATAATTCTTTGACAACATATAGTTCCCCATCCAGGTTTCAAATATATATTCTTCTTATATTCTACTGCAAATTCACCTTCCAATGTCCAATTTTTAAGTTTTGTAGATATCATCATTTCCATGCCGTCAACAGCAATTTTTCTCAATTTCTCTTGATGTTTTACAATAAAATTTTACAGGTGTATTGATTGAAGCATATTAATGGATTTAAGTTTTATTTTTCATAAAATCATTTGGTAACAAGGGTGTATGGTGGAGAAGTCAGTTATCACTCTATTAATTTCTCAATTTAATATGTATGTAATGATAATGCATTTTAATGTCTGGGAATATACATATATATAATTAGTATCAATAGTATGCATTGCAAATATCGGCTTATTCAGCATTAAGCAAGATATCATAACAATGAATTTGAAGGATGGAGCTTTTGTTAAATTGATGAAAAACTGAATGCTAAATAGCGTAATTTGTGAAGGGAGCAAAATAAATTTTTTTCTGTGCAAATGACATTGCAATAAACTGTCCTGCAAAATAATTGGTATTTTAAATTATTTATTTTAAGATTTTACTTATTCTATGTCTTTCTGAAGTTGACAGTGTTAACTATATATAATTATAGAAGAAACATTTAGGGAGGAGTTTAATAATTTGATGAAATAATTGAACATGACGTCCCTTGATCTGAAATACGGCACATTCTATGACATGTTCATTTAATGGCAGTACTTCATATTGCAGTGTATATACAAATAAGTGAAAAATACACTTAAACGTCACGCATCATATCCCACTCATTAGCTCTGCCACTGCGAAGAGTTTACAACGACGTTTTTGTCTTACTCCACAATTTCAGATATATGGTCGTTCAGTTCCTTAAGGATTGATTCTCAACTACTCTTGTCAGTCTCCAGGAAGCAGCAGAATCTGAAGACTCTCTTTGCCAAGCAGAAAGCTGCGAAATGTCAGTAACAGCTATCCATACCGATAGCCTCTGGAAGAATGTTGAATTCAGAAAATATAGCAGGTTGAAAACGCAAATACAGAAGGATATTGCTGTGTTTTAAATGTCAGGAGGAAATAATCCCCCCGATGATTAGGAACGGTACCGTCCCACCTCCCACTTCATTAGAGACAACGTACATGCAAAGGCAGATCACCGAGAGCCAACCACAGCTCAAAACGTCTACTCCACCATACTTCAAGTGGAAGAAGAAGCCCGGGATCAACAAGGTACTGCCTGTGAGACGTCGGCACCTAGTATAAGCAATCCCCTTCCTGCACTGTCTACGAGTAAATAAGCAATGCAGTCTGCGAGAATCATAATCAGTTCCATATTGATGACTGAAATGTTAGGTGACAGATTGCTTCCTAACGCTTGGAAGATCGTGACAGTGTAGGTGAGGACAGCGAATATGCCGGTCAGCTGATTCTTGGCAACGAAACCCAAGCCAAGCATTGTCGCCTTTTGGGCGCCTCTGTTGGAAAACACCTCTTTTATTGACATCCTTTCAACTGGGGACACATGAGAATTTTTGTAGAGATTTTCGTCACTTTGGACTTTGAAAATCGCCTTCATTCGAAGCAACTCTTTCATTTTCATTGCTTCATAATGTTTGCCGCAAGAGGCAATGTATACTGGAGATTCCGGCATCAAACAAGGACGAAATTCACTGTAAAAGCGATTTACAAAATTTAAATACCACAAATGAAGTATAAGAACGAGTGACATATGCAAAGAGCACCCCACCACATGTAAATGTGTTTATAAGCGATCTCAGTGACCCTCGAATATCGTCGTCGACAATCTCAGCAAATATATGGAGTAAAGTATATTTGAACCAGAAGCAATGAATCCTGCAAAAATAAAAGAAACGTCATATTAACTGCACAAATTCAATGAAAGATTCCATATACTGTATAATGACCAGCTATAATATTTAAATGAGTTATTATTTTTTATAATTTCAACATGTTCTCTAAAACTGTTACAACAAAACGTAATAGCAATAAATGTTGTATAATGTGCACTTATTTCATATTTTTACGACAATATTTTATTTTACTTTAAAATATGGTGCACAACCTGTAATTTGTATACGTATATTCCTTCTGCAGTTTTGTACTTCCTAGGCAGAATTTACCTCTTATAAAAAAAATCCATTATTGTCGCCATAGATCCACAGTTACTGAAGCAAGTTATGCCTTACAAAATACATGGGTAGGTACTTTAGGAGATAGCATACCCGAGAAACAGAGCAGGTAGCTGCTTACTTTAGCCACACATTTCCGTACGGAAATATCCCGGTAGAAATAGTTTCGCCACAATATCCAGTTATTATTTATGTAGCAACTAGAGAGAATCTCCCTACAATAAATACGCTGGCTTTAATAATGATAAATAAGAAACAATATACTTACTAGTTTGTGCTGTGGTCTAATGTTGGAGTATCATATGCCAGACATTATGTCTATTAGCCAACTTAGCTTAGGTTGTTATCTCTGCAGGTTCTCCATAACGTTTATGTTAGGAAGAAATAACCATATGTATTAGAAATTATAGAAATTATACTGTTATTTAAAATTGCAGAATTAGAGCTTTGCATATGTAAAATCAGCTTCTGAAAAAAATATCTGTGTGTCACATATTTTTAAACTGCCAAAAATATTTCTTCTGTTTTAATTTTTTGTTAATGTGTTGACTTGAAGGAAAAAACCCTAAAATTTAAAATTATTTCAATTTCTATATGTTATGCAGACTTGTTTTACCAATTGGCTGGTGACTAAACTTCGTTAACAAGAAATTATATTTTATTTATGAGGTAAAATTTTGCAGTTTTCTTACGTAATTTTACGCTATCTGTAATCACAAAAGAAAAATCATACTTTAGAGCCATATCGTTATGAAAAATTGACTGATGGGGGAAAGGGCAGATACTATCTCATCTCGCCACTGATGTTCCGTCCTATGGTCTCATGTTGGTTGGGTATTATTACCGAATTGTAAACACGATCTGTTTAATTAAACAATTTCATCACGCCACAGCTTATTGCATGTGCTTTAAGAGTACACATAGACAACGCACACATAGACAACGCTGATTCTCTCTACAAATGCCTTCAAAACTGAATCAGAATGGCTATCTCAGCTTCTTCCCGACTTTTTATTTAGTGATACTTCTATCCGCTAGCTTCCAGGACAATTAAACACATAATATAACGCTATAGGCGGTTCACGGTAAACTGATCAACTTTTGCAAACTATGCACTTTTTGTATTCTTCTAACAAATGTAAAATGTACATATCCATGCGCCTTTTCGCATTATTCATGCGTCGGTTAAGTGCAACTGTGAGATGATTAGAAAAGAAAATTGTTTTACTAAGTCGCTATTCCTTACATTTATATTAAAAAAATTAAATACAAATATTATTGTTTTAGTGTTAACAAATGTTTAACTGACACTTCTGTTTCAATGTCAAGACACGGAACGACTTTATCTCTGTCGTTGTCAACTTAAATGAATGAAAGCCAGTTAGTATTCCCGTTAAAATATATGCAGGTAGTGACAGTGATAGTTCACAAAGATTGATTTGAAAAGTTCTTACTTTACTCTGAACAGCCTTTATACCGTTATGCCCTGCTATTCTGTTCCGCCCAGAATTCCCATACCTTCTGAATGTCTTAGATATATATTCTCGTTTCTTTTTTTGCATTTCCATGTTGTAATCTATCTTCTACTACATTTATAAGAAGCTTCGAGAACTCCTTTCTCTTTTGTGAACGCTGACAGAGCAACGCCATTTATGTCGAGAGATCTGAGAGTTCTTTGGAATCTGTTGGTGTGGCGACGAGTCCAACGAATCTTTACAGTCTCTAGAAGACTGGTCCTGAACAGCTGTTGGCTTGCAGCTTCAATTTTGGTAATACCTTTGTATCCCTGTTCAAGATTGGAACATATATTTGTATACGTAAAATAACTTTATTGTATGTCCAACTATAAAAATGCCGAATAATTTGGCAGAGTTGGAATATGATCTTCTCCGAATTGTCAATCACAGATTCAGGCGAAAAATAATCTCGAGATCATTCATAAGGTGACAGGTAATAAACTACTTACACGGCCAAGAAAAGCTGAGATTCTAAGTTCTTTGCACATCTGTATAAGTGCAAATAATTTTTTTCGACAAGTACTGGAGTGGATAGATCGATGTTCCGACAGTCGATGAGGGTGAAGACAGCTGAGCAATGAGCAGAGCCAGAACAAAAGGGCGGGGAAAATGGGAGATCCCCGAGAAAATATACCTACCAGTGGCATCACCCGGCTCGATTACTACATGTGGAAATCCGGTTGTGACCCCACTGATAGTTGAACCCGGTTCACGTAGGTGGCAGCGATTAGTCTAACCACTATACCACCGCGTCCCCTTCAGCAGGTATTGTTCCTATTGGAAAAAAAAATTTTGTATTTTACTTCAGTTGTTACCAAGAACGAGCATGTTACTAATGCGCTCATGCAGCTGATAGTCATAATCGCAAATAGCCTTTATAATAGCGTTCCTCTTTTTTGACATCACAACCTTTACTCCTCCATGTTGTCCGTCTATCTGTCTGACAGGAATTACACTATTTTATATCCACTCATTCTACATGGCACCTAATGATGTTTCCCGTTGAAGAAGTTTCCACGTAGTTTTTTCATTCATCAGATTCTGGTTTCTTCTTGATCCTCTCAAGCCTTAACGAATTAACAAAATTAGAGTAGCATTTACTAGGTATTTAAAATTGCCTTCACAATTGGTCATTGATGGCTGTATCCTTAATATGTTTGAGCCGGTTTAAGTATCATTTATTTCTTTCTTAAATATGCGTTTTTAAAAGAATTTTTTTACCAGAATATAATACTTCTGATAATATGCTTTACACTGACTTTCTGTTTTGGCAAATAATGCACGAAACAATTGCAGTTGATGAGACCAGAGGAACCAAGTAAGGAATACATTGTTTTAGGCATAACCTAGATAAAATGAAACATTTTACACATCAATGCACACATTCCCAATGCCTTATATATTAAATAATGTAATAATAATTAAATGTATTCACCTTAACGACGAGATTCAAAGAACAGCAAATTTGCCTCTAACTTCCACAATATACAATATTCTGACGTCATCGTTTACTTCATATTCGCTACATTGTCACTTAATAAAATTCACAGTTGCCAGTACATTGCCACTTTACTTACTATTTGTTACTGTACATCTATTTTACAATCAAAATTTGAACTCAGTAACAAACAAATATTGTCAGCAAACATTTAATAATAAAGTCATTCTGTCAAAAA
Organism: Clitarchus hookeri; assembly: GCA_002778355.1. NCBI lineage: Eukaryota > Metazoa > Arthropoda > Insecta > Phasmatodea > Phasmatidae > Clitarchus > Clitarchus hookeri. The sequence continues at coordinate 25,594 of NQII01005174.1, read as the reverse complement.
AGCACTACAAGGGCACATATGTTAAAATGTAACGGTAATCATGAAGTATTTGCTACAGACCCACTGTTCTTGCAGCGCTACTAGCGACTGGGCTAACCTATCAGTCTGTGGTGCTGCATTATTGACATCGGCTGGTAGTTTCTTTTATTAAAGTTTTTCCTATTTATTAAAATTGTAATTTTAATGGTAACATTCGCCCTACTGAGAGTACGACCATGGTCCATATCAAAAAAAAATTTTCTTTACTCAGTAGTTGGACTTTTAATGAATGTTATTAGTTCATTTGCAATATTATTTTTAAAAGATACATAATTGTTGGAGATTCTAACGAATTTGGGGACACTTAAAAACTTACCTCCAGCTATAAGAATGAGTTCTGCAGCCTGATACACAGACTATATATGAACAAACATTGGATTATACGCCATTTTGTATTTCGGGTTTTCGGTGATGTTTTCGACGTGAAAAAAGTAACTTTAGAATTCAAAATATTTTAAGTACACTAAATAGTGGTTTCTTCAATTATTATGTGAAATACTTTCTGTACTGCAACGCAATACATTTATCAAAATATGCCCTAGACTACTAAAAACCGTACTGCCAACATATCACAAAAAAGGCATACGTCATAGGATGAAAGAGAAGGTAGTTTATGGCAAATGAAGGAAAAAATTAGTCCACCGCATTGTATTTAATTTTAAGTATTATCTCAAGAGGAGCAAACGATCGGAACCTCTATCGCCATAGATTCTATTGCATCAAGTTAATGTATTGAAGAGGATACATTACTTAGGATTAGGACATGAACGTTCGAGAATATGCTGAATATTAAATTTATACACTTCTGCGTCATAGCTTCATAAAAGAGTCTTTAAGACTATGAGTATACAGGAAAACCCACATTTAATCATCGACCGAAGCAGTGAAGCGGAAACACATTGAACTCGTGTTAAGGAGGATTCAGTTTTATACCCGGTCTTCCCATCCTGATATTAGTTTTCCTAATTCTCTCCAAGCGATTGCTGGAATGGTTCCTCCACTCAGGCCATTACCGGTTCATCCCCATTATCGTGTGACAGAACAAAAATATTTCGTCTGCAATGAATCCGCTGCCGACGAGATGTATAGTCGAATATAATTACTTGAAAGAAACAAAGAAGGAAACACGTGCTACGCTACTCGGTCAAACGAATAAATATCTAATCACTGGTGCAGCAGCCAAGTGACAACCAGTGGAGGCTCTGAGGTACAGAGGATTGTACACTTAAGATTGAACTGAGGTTTTATCCTTAACCTCATGGGTAATCGAATTAATAAGTGTCAACTGATGTGGTTCGAAACCCACCATAACCNTGAGGTTTTATCCTTAACCTCATGGGTAATCGAATTAATAAGTGTCAACTGATGTGGTTCGAAACCCACCATAACCTACGAGGATTTGCGCTCTTTACGGATTCTGTGTAAAGCTATGTGAGATAATTCCAAGTCTTTAAAATTTTCCAAGTGATCACGAACTAAGGAGCAATATTTTGGTTCCTACCACTTAGCTGTAAGTATGTACTAAAATATCATATTCGTTTAGGTAATACTCGGCTGGTGATGACTTGCTTCTAACCTCCAACACACTTCTCGGATTATGAGAGGCCACAGTAGTGGAGTGGGTAGAGCGCTCTCCTTTCTATCAAGGCAAACCTGGCACAGCGGGGTTACTATCGGATTATTGCACGTGAACGTTGCCGTTGGTCGGTGAATTTTCTCGGTTATTTTCCATTTCCTTTTGCTCTTGCATACCGACGCTGGTATATACTCACCTCGCTTCAGCCTCATCGGCTCCCAAGACCTCGATATATAGAGCCGCTCAAACTTCTCCACTCAGCTTATGATAACCAAGTCTGTCACGATGTGGTGTAGGTACCACTAAATGCTTTGCGGTCCTGTTGCAGCCTCGCAATACATAACAATTATTTTCAACGAAAGCTTCAACTGGTGGCTCTGAGAGATCATCAAGTGTCATCTTCACTGAAGGAGGTCACCGTCGCAGAACTGACCGATGACGAGCCTCGCGGCCAGCAGCACTGCCTCCACTGGGGCGACGACGNATTTGTAATGCATTTTAATAAAATTGAATCAAGTAAAATTATTTTATTAATATAAAAATGCTTCTCGTTAAAAGTTAACAACTTAGAATAACTGGTCAACCTCACCTTTAGCCAATGAATGCCATCCACGCAGTATCAAATGTATAATGGTGACATTAAGTGGACGGGCGGGAACTACGACAGGTTTCTAATCACTACCGTCTTTTTTTTGGAGTCGTCTAAATGTTATCGATACGACTCCCCAACGAACGCTTTTTTTTCATATTTATTTTGTTTTATGTAATGTTTGTAATTCTTTTCGGCTTTTGTTCCGGAATAGGTGTTCCACTCTTTTTTTCCCGTCTTCCCATAGTTTTCACTAAACGATTCTCTATTCAAAGCAAAAAGGTTGATGTTTACTAATCTTTTGCCGTAAGTCTTGTTGCAGGAGGTCAGAATTACATAAAGAATATTTTTACGATCTACACAAGCCGTAACACAACACGTTGAAATTTTACAAAACGTGGAAATATTTTATTTATGAAATATTATTTATACATATAATAAAACTCTACGACTCTCGATCTGTCTGTCTGTTAGTGCATTTATCACTCGAAAACTACTTATGCAATTTACGTGTTTTTTTTAATTCATATCAGTGCTCTCTGGCCAGGTTTAAGTAACATAAGGAATAAGCAGTAAAAATAATAATGAATCAAGTCGGAAAAAAGTTTGCCGCCAGGGTGCTCTCTTGCAATAAGATGTCTAATCCCTTAAATATAGAACGATATCATGTATTAAAGAATTGCGTAGAATAAAAAGACCTAAAAACTCCGCGGTAGCAAAAATCTATCTTTATCGAAGAAATAATAAAAAACCGATTTACCATTTAATGTTTCAACAAATAAATACGTAATATACAAGCTGTTGTTTCTCCACGCGAGCCGAGCCACGGGCAGACCTAGTTTTATATAGCAATAAGACAAACTTACTCATTGTCGAACCACCAGCACACAATAATTAAACAGTCGTAAAAGTTATCACGCACTTGGAAGCCAATACAATAAGTTTTTGATCTTACCACATACAAAAAAAGCAGTAGTTCTGCGATATATTTAAACGTGACTTAACTACTTCAAGAGGAAAATAAGAAATGTACTTATACAAGTGACACCCTCAATGACTTGAACACGCCCACCAGCCCCTCGAGTCACCGCGTGACCCNCGCTCGAGTCACCGCGAGGCCCCCGTACCGACAATACCACCAATTGTGTTTCAAGAGATATTAGGAGAGGAATTTGTTTAAAGAATGTTCACGGTAAGGTGAGCCATTCTGAAAGTAACATTTAAGAAATGTCACTTCCCTTTTTTGCCTATATTTTAACGGGTACAATGTCAGGCATGCGCCCAGTAATGTTGGTAACGATGACGGAGGGAAAGTAGTTGCATTACTTAAAGTTGAATAAAAATGTTGTAGGAATAGTTTCGTAGATGTTTAACTTATTTTGTTTCTGTATTTAATAGTTGAAAATAAATAATTAAATNAGTTGAAAATAAATAATAAAATTATTTTTAAAACTTCTCTATTTCGAATAATTTTATATTTCCACGTAAACGACGCATGAATAAAGTGATGACACCTATGGCGACTATGGTCCATGGTAGTAGGATACAATGTTATCAGATAAGTATATCCTAAGCAGTGTTTTCGAAGGTGCTCAGTCTACCGCGAACATAATATATATAGAAGCATCGCGCACAGAACATTTTTTTGTAGATCGGAGGGTGACCATAAACGTCTGGTTTCCTCCTATGAATGTTGTTACAAGAAAACCAACACAGCTGTAACTATCTCTCTTCTTGTATACTCGGACTCACAAAGGTTCCACAAAGGTGTAGCGGTCAAACAACTAACTCCCTTCCAAGTTCAGCGAACCGCGCTGAAATTATGTTTGGTCAAACTTAGCTTTGCATGTGGAAAACGTAGCGGACTTTTCCATGAGCCGTGTGGACTGCTTGAGGTAATCGCACTTTCGTGCCACGGCAAACCATCGCTGCTACTTTAGGTGATAAATACCTTGACTCTTAAATCCAACACCAAACTATTTCTCTCTCTCGTAATATATATATTTTTCCTAATCTCTCTATCTCTCTCTCTCTCTCTCTCTCTACCTTGATGTTCCCTCTAGCTTCATAAAAACGTCTCACTACTCGTCCAAATTCCAGGCACCGCCTTAATTAATAATCTTGTTCCACAGAACTTCATTAACATCAATAGAGACTGATGATTTCTTCAATGTTTTTGACAAAAGCAATTAGTATTCTTAAAGAGCTACTAATGTAATTTCTGCTTATTTAAATACAATAACATGCAAATTAATATCTATATGATATTTTACATAATATATATTATTATTAACATATATCACATTGTTTAATCGTTACATTCCCGCAATAAATATTAACAAAGCATTCCGAGTCTTAACAGTGAAAAATTGAACAGAAGTTATTAATCCGCTAAAAATTTCAAGGTGACCACCTTCGAAAATCTCGCATTTTGTACAGTGTTCGGTTGTTTAATTTGAAAATGTAATACAGACATTGATAGAAATTTACATTTTCTAATTTCTTTTTAAATATCGTCAGATCGTCTGCAATTATTATTTGTTCCTGTTACTTTTCTTTCTGTACCCCAGCATTAACTCTTTTTTTTTCCATATTTATACATTTTTATCCTACTTTTCGAAGGAAAGAACCGCTTATTAGCACATTTTCCTGTATAAGTGTGTATATATGAATACAGTTGCAATTTAACACCATAGGACACTTATTTTCAAAATAGCGGCATAATAATATTTAATGGCAATTTTTTTTCCTACCTTGTCATTTGCCCAATTTTTTCCAAAATTTGGTGAGCTGAAAAAATATATGACTATAATTATATCTACCAATTTATAGCCCATTTTGCACTCCATTTTTTTAAGATAGTGCAACATGAAAATAAAGGTCTTAATAATAACTCGGAAAACAATAAACAGATGTCTACCAAATTTTGTAAACACGTTACACTATCTATGTAAACTTATGTTCCCTAAGACAGTCAGAAAATTTCTTTAGAAATTACGACCATATGCATATTTTAGCTACATTTTCTGTATGTATAAAACCAAGAATATAAATTCAACTCATCTTAGAATGCTGACAGAATCGATTATAGTCATTTAATCTGTCTCTGCATAGCTTCTTCTGACAGAGATTTCGTAAAATACCGTTAAATAAATAAATACAATTTTTATGTTTTAAATCCGAATTGTTTTTACTGGTAATAGTTGAGGAGGCACCTCAGAAGTGAAGCGCGACTATCGATGGGAAGAACAGGGGCGCGACTAACGGAAGGTTAATATTCTTAATGTCACTTTCTGTGCAACTAGGGACATAGAGAATCTCAATATAATCCTGGGCAATAAACTTTTATTTAGAACTGTTTGGCTTCATTTGGTACACGCATAAATAAGTATCATCAAGTGTATGGCTATGTTAATATAAAAAATTCATAAAGGCCGAATAAAATGAAGCAATAATACATAACGTGAATTATTTTGTTCATAAAGGCGGAACTATAACGATCATTCATGGATACATTATGGAATCATCATTGTGTTCACAGCCAAAAATGTGTTATGATTTTGATTCTCAAATGTATGTCTGACATAGGCAAACCTGTGTCGGCATGTTTGATTTTAACAGAAAATATATAAGCGTAAAAAATATCTTTCGTCGTATTTGCCTCAACAATATAACGTTGCAGCAGTTTATATATTGTAATTACATGTTTTTATAGTTGCTACAGAAATCACCTCCATAAAATAGTAAATAGAAGGACATGAGTGAAACAATAGGATGCATTTTGAAAATACGTGTTCTCTCTCAGAATGTCCGACTCTCTATATCAGACATGTTGCATGCTGCAGTTCAATATTACACTCAATTATATTGCACGTGTAAATAGTGGCATGCATCGCTTTTACCCATTTTGATAATACTGACTGAAATATATACGTTCAGGAATTAAATCTCCTGAATTTTCATTGGTCTCATTAAGGCATCTATCATATCACTAATGTTGATTTATTTGAGTAGGTTGGAGTAGAGAAATTTAAGCGGCTCTTAACAACAAGATCTTGAAAGTCGATAATAGGGAAAAGAGGTGAGTATGTAGCAGCGCTGGAACGCAAGGGCAGGGGTAACGTGAGAACCTCGAGAAAACCTATACGTGTTTTTCAGACTCTTATTTTCAATATGGTAGTGATCTTAGAATGCTATAAAGTCGAGACGATCTTGTAAATTCCAAATTATCTCTGTATGGTGGCAATAGGTATTACAGCTATCAACTGTATATACAGGAAACATATATAGTAAGCCATTTTGTAAGATAACACTTAACGTGAAAATTAAGTTTTTATGTCATATCTTCGGAAACTATTGACCTGTTCGTACCACATTTGACCAACAATTTTCAGAAGAGCAGGTGGTGTAAACTGGTATGTTTTAGGTATTTAATGTACTTATTTTCAAAATGGTGCATATATAAATATTTGGCTCATATTTTATAAACGAAACAAATTCCTACTTAACTTTTTATGCTGGCAGTATCATTTACAACCATAAAATTTTTCTTTAGGAAGCCTCAATTGTCTGCAATTGTGTAAGTTAGCCCTACATTAAATATTACGTTTCTATATCATATCTCGGGAAATGGTCAACATNATAAACGAAACAAATTCCTACTTAACTTTTTATGCTGGCAGTATCATTTACAACCATAACATTTGTCCTTAGAAAGCCTCAGTTGTCTGCAATTGTGTAAGTTAGCCCTACATTAAATATTACGTTTCTATATCATATCTCGGGAAATGGTCAACATTTTCTTATCAAATTTGGCGAAGAAGTTGTACCATAGTAAGCAATATAACTGTAAATTTTTTTTCTATGACACACATTATTTTCAGAAGGGGGGCTAAAAATTAACTTATCTCAGTGCACTTTATCTACGAAACAATAATGCAGATTTATGCTTAAATTTGTATATTGACAGTATAAAATCATGGATTGTGCTTGTACTTAACATTTTCGTCTTCACCCATAGAGAATGTTTGGGAACTTATTGTACGGCAACTTTACCAACGGCAACTATGGTCGACTAGGGGAGTCAATTGGGCCAGTTGTGGACGGATCTTCCTCAGGAGAACCTTCGACGTTTGTTTGCTCCCATGTCTGACCTTATCACCACCTGTTTCCATTCTACGGAAGGTCCAAATCCGTAATAAGTGAAAATTACAAGTGCTTTTCTCATGCAATTCTTGTTGAGTTATAATATTTTAATGTTACATGTAAACGTGCGACCATTTAATATGCGTATACAGTTTTACGTACCCCTATTATGGGATCATCGGGTGGTAATTTCTTTTTGCATACGAGTGTATCTTATTAACGCGTTATGAATAAAAATAAAGAAGCATGATTCCAAAAACTCCACAATATATATTGAATTATTTTTATATTTCATTGCAACAAATTTTAAAAAGAAAATTGTTTAAAGCAAATTATTAACGTCCAGTCAATTTTCATATTGTATGCTTTGTTAAGGATAAAAGTATTAATTTTGTAATAGAAACAGTCTTAATAAGAATTGGCTAGTAGTTAAAAATTAATTGTCAATATGAAACGTATAATACAGATTTCTAACGCTAAGAAAAATNTATAATACAGATTTCTAACGCTAAGAAAAATTATTTTAGAAAGGGTGACACCAATTCCTTATGTAGTTACTACTAAACGAATTTATTTACTCACATTTGTAATATACTATTTACAAAAATTAAAATTATACATATTTCTTTTATTATAATTTCACGTTGTTTCAAAGTAAAACATATACACAAAAACCACTCAAGAAGGTATTTCTGATAAACAACCTGCTGTTATTAAATAAATATATATAACGACTGAGATGTGATTGGTATGTGCGATATTCAAATATACATCCAGGAATGTGCACTTGTCAAAAATGGTATGAACAAACATGCACTCATTNTGTTACATGTAAACGTGCGACCATTTAATATGCGTATACAGTCTTACGTACCCCTATGATGGGATCATCGGGTGGTCATTTCTTTTTGCATACGAGTGTATCTTATTAACGCATTAGGAATAAAAATAAAGAAGCATGATTCCAAAAACTCCACAATATATATATAATTATTTTTATATTTCATTGCAACAAATTTTAAAAAGAAAATTGTTTAAAGCAAATTATTAAAGTCCAGTCGATTTACATATTGTATGCTTTGTTAAGGATAAAAGTATTAATTTTGTAATAGAAACAGTCTTAATAAGAATTGGCTAGTAGTTAAAAATTAATTGTCAATATGAAACGTTTAATACAGATTTCTAACGCTAAGAAAAATTATTTTAGAAAGGGCGACACCAATTCCTAATGTAGTTACTAGTAAACGAATTTATTTACTCACATTTGTTATATACTATTTACAAAAATTTAAATTATACATATTTCTTTTATTATAATTACACGTTGTTTCAAAGTAAAACATATACACAAAAACCACTCAAGAAGGTATTTCTGATAAACAACACGCTGTTATTAAATAAATATATATAACGACTGAGATGTGATAGGTATGTGCGATATTCAAATATACATCCAGGAATGTGCACTTGTCAAAAATGGTATGAACAAACATGCACTCATTAATAAGCTGGTGCCATATACACCTTAAAAATATTTCTATGAGCAATTATTTCATATTTTGTAAATCTACGTGTATAGATAATAGAAATCACAACAAATATAACACTATTTTGGGATAAACACCTTCTGCAAATCTAATGAACATATGAATTTTCTTACAAAAAATTTAACCTTATAGTGCGTTTCGAACAGTTTGGATGTTTTTTGACAAAATGATTGTGTGATAATATAATGTAAACAAATTTCATGTTGGGATCGGCATTTACCATTTCGTTAATGACCTATTGCTTTATTAACAACGCGACTGTCGACACTCTCGTAATCACGTCACATTTTCATATTTTACGACGTCGCATGTGTCTACATGCGATATATTTAGTCATATAATATAAGGATTTACATTCGTTTTATTTAATATAAACAAACAGGATAGAAATTTAAAACGTATAATTATTATTTATTTTACGTTGTTAATGATCCCTTTTCTGTTAGTATATTTATTACTACTTATATTTTCAAAGCTACTGTAGCTATTGTAGTACTTGAACATTATTATGTTTTCATCAGTAGTGTAAAAGCTGGATATAGCTAACCATTGCGGACATAGTTTCACTTTATGAATTTTGTAAAATAACAACACACAACTGTACTTTGTGTAAGATAATCTGTAACTTTTTGCTGTCCGCATTCTGTATGATACAAATTTTGTCACTGCTCAGGGATACGGGCGTATTTTACCTAGTAACTATAGATTTACATAGCATAGAAAAATGTCATGATACATTCGTTCTACTATGTGCATACATCAAGGTAGGTAAATGTTTGGAAAGAGCATAAATTAATTGTAAATGAATGAAGTCCCGGTATCGTGACCATGACCAGAACTGTACATTCTACACATTTATTTCCAGTATTTAATACTATAAATTTTTCTGTTAATAAAAATTTTAAAATCTTAAAATATATTTAAATAATAAAAAAAACATAACTAAACCAATCGTGACAAAAAAAACCATTAACGACAAGAAAATATATTAACTTAAAAATTATAGAAAAAATGTATACGGAAGTTTAAATTTTATTGAATGAACAGTTACTCACCTTTATTTTACATAAAGTAATTTCTTTTATAAATATTGTATGTCTAATAATGATTATAAATTTTAGTTAAGTCATCTTTATTACCAAAATTATTTAGTCAATATTTGTGGCAAATATATCACTGGGCACACTTTTAAAAACTTATTATAATAAATAACAATTTATCAAACAGTACAAGACTTCGTACTTAAATTAAACTTAGCGTAGCTGCACAAGCAAAACAACGTAAGTTGCCAGGTAGCCTACGAGTGAGAAGAAGGTGCGACGATCCAAGTTGAAGAATCCCCACGCGCTGAAAACCACTGGTCTTTGGAAAACCTGCTGGGAAAATAACTGCACCTCCAGCATGGCGGCATGCTTGAGAGTTTTCCGCAGACTTAATTTCTGCAAATATGAGATCGTTTTCTCTCTCTCTTATCGGTTACATGTTGCGGCAAAAAAGTTGTCAGTATGAGAATTGTAAAATAATTTATACTCCATAACACAATGAGTGTTTGGAATTGCATGTTAATTTCCAATTTTACATGTGTGGTTCCCGTTAACATGTAGATAGCGTAGCTGGCGTGGTACGTCATAAAGCAAATGCTTGAAATCAAAGAATTTAATATCAGAAAGCCAAAAGTTGAATCCACCATCAACATTGTTTCCTGCAAGAAGAAGAAGTTTTCTCTCACGTGACTCAGTTTTCTAGCGGTTAAGTTGTAGGCAGTTGCTTGTCTTCTGCGCTGTGCAATTTCAGGTGCATCATGAGCAGTTTCTCGATTGGCTCTCACGGAGGAAATATCGTCGTCGGTCGATCCCATCGATGACAGAGAGATTGGTGCCTCTAGTACCTGGCTATTCTCAAGAGTATCTAGCGTGCAAACGTTTACAATTTCCTCATTTACTGATTCCATACACTTCAATAGTATAAGAAGTATGTCTAAGAACAATAAATGTCCTAATCTCATAATCACATCAAACAGAAAGCATGGCGGTATCCAGAATCCGTCAGTGCTAATCTTAAAGTAAATATATGTTGGGTAGATGCCACATAGGTAAAGTGTTGTAATTCCCAGCTGAATCCACATAAATGCGCTGACATTTAGATACTTGATCCAGGATGTAGGAAGAAGCGCTTCGTCCAGATGACGTATTCTTCTGATGACCTCACTAAGACGGGAGCTGGTGCAAGTTATCAGGGTCGTTACTGTCCAGCTTGTGTTCATTACTGCAGTGAGACAGAATATTATGAAGTCCAAAGTAGACTGCAGTTCAATTTTGGAGTTTATCCAGGAGAAGTAACATGTGCTTCAAATAATAACCCCAATGATGTAAATAACAGACTGTACAGTTCCACTGAGGTGCGATCTGTAAAGATGCAGGTCATCACTTGGATGATACTTGATTGGTGCCATACCGAAGATCTTCAAAACTACAAATAAGGGCCTTACAGCGGAGGCAATACTGATTGGATGTACGGATATATTCATTATTTGCTAGAATTCTGTGTCACTAGTATTGATATGCCTCTCACCTCAATCCGCTGCTTTAATAGTTTCTAATTAAAATGTGTAGTTAGTACGGCCAATCGTGGACATTAAATATATTTTTGAATGAAGAGGAAATTCTCAATTGTGTAGGTTTTAACAAGCTTGTAATAGGTTACCACAGGAAATTTTCACACAAGTCCTATTATCTTTGCTACATGAACGAGACTAAAAGTAAAGAGCCCAAGAGTTTTGTACGATGTGCCCGAGTGTTTTAACTTAATTGCGATCGATGCGTCATTATGGCAATCCACAAGGAGTGCCTGCCTAAGTAATAGATATCGATCGTGAAACAGTCATTCTTCATCGTTGCCGACGATTCTTTTAATTTGATGTCTATTAGATAGAGCTAGTAGAGGACGCTCCATTTTTTTATCACAATCAAATAAAGAAACTCGTCACTATGTAAAAGACTAAATTGGCAATAAACCTATATGAAATACAATCGTTCTTTCTGCGGCTACGCTTGTGTGTAGTTCGGCTATTCACACGTTTATGCGATACATTTTGAAAAATCCTGATATTCTTCTAAAAGTATTTGTATAGCCAACATTTTGAAGGAAATTGCGTAAGGATAGTTATCGATAGGGCCACATGTTTTTTGCGAATATATTTATGCTGGAACTAGTTCTCAACATGTTACGTGCCTGTTTGCAAATTTATTTTGGTTCCTGGCCACTTGTCTGTGAGAGGAGACATTTTCTACTCGGCTTGGCCAATCAGAATAAAGTAACCCTGTCTCTGAACGTCCGTAAACTCTATACTCTAATCAGTGATATCAATAAGTGAATTAACATTTACTGAAAGTTAGTTGATAAGGTACTGCCAACTGGTAAATAAAGCTAATGAAAATTAACAGACAACAAGAGATTTACAGCAGTGGAATTCTCGGCATTCAGTGGGAAACACAAATAAATCAGAAAACTTCAACCATCATATCAATTAGTTGTCAATAACTTATTGNCTCGGCATTCAGTGGGAAACACAAATAAATCAGAAAACTTCAACCATCATATCAATTAGTTGTCAATAACTTATTGCCAGTCACTCAATTGTCACTATTTTCATTGATTTGGCTATATTATCATTGTTTCAGTTTAAGTGTGTAATTGGCTGGCACAGACACTTAATTCGTGTGTGAGTTAATATCATCCAACCGCCTTTTTGGTTCTTAACTAGAGTGTTTTGCAGTACGTATCGTGGACATTTTCGTGGAAAAAATATGACCCTATTTATCGGGATTGTTTTGTTTTCGAAGAGTCCTCGAAAACACAACTTTACCCATCTCTGATTTTATTCTCAAAATAGCTTAAAGGTAAATATCAGTTATTTTATAAATAACACTTAAAAGCAAATAAGGTAACGATATCGCATCGGGTTAGTAAGCCATTAAAAGTCTTTAAAAACACATTCTATACAACTTCACCGCCCTACAGGTTAAATTGCAATAATACTCATTTTAGTTTTCAGGCATTTCTATGGGTAAATATTTAATGAGCAATAGGAGAGTATTCGTTGCAACCCCTGAAAGCGGGCATATTTGTCCCAAAGTGCAAGTCCCCGATGGTCAGAAGCAAATCACCGCTAACAGTCAAGATGCAGAAACACATAAAAAACCATTAAATCTTATCCTCAAACTTTCCAAAAACAACATCACTATCAACAACAAAATTAAGGAGAAAAGTTTGCTTTATTTTTCGGAGTTTAACTATAAACACTCTATGGAATAAGGAAAATTCCAAAGTAAATATAATTTAATTCAAACCTTTTTTTTTGTGTATATACAAATTGGAAAAACTCTTTGACCTTACACACTTTCATATAAAATCTGTCTTAACATTTGGCTTCAAATAGCGCCTACCATGTGTGAGCGTTTCACCNGGAGAAAAGTTTGCTTTATTTTTCGGAGTTTAACTATAAACACTCTATGGAATAAGGAAAATTCAAAAGTAAATATAATTTAATTCAAACCTTTTTTTTGTGTATATACAAATTGGAAAAACGCTTTGCCCTTACACACTTTCATATAAAATCTGTCTTAACATTTGGCTTCAAATAGCGCCTACCATGTGTGAGCGTTTCACCCTTAAAGATTTAGAACCCATGAACCAAACTTCACCAACCTCGGTGCACACGTAGTACGAAGTAAGGACACAGCGAATTTATAGCTTTCGACCACTTTGGGTTCCTATATTTTAAAAGGCAATGGTTTTAAAATTTAGGATGCTGTGTCCCATCTCGGCAACCATTTAATAGAGTTAAAACCAAATTTGGTTATTTGACAACGTATAATGTATGCATTGAATGTATGGACGGAAAATTTATTTATCTTCCAATATTGAAGAGAGCCCTACACGTATAAATAAATTTTATAAAATTATTACTGTAGCTTATTAGAATTTGCTGAATTGGTTATTATCAATTAAGCAGATTATTGAAACTATGCTAGGCCATGTTAACATATCCCATTTATCCGGATAAGAAACTAGTTTTTAAAATAGCAGGCATGTAAACATTTGAATAACATTTACTATATCCACCATTCTAATTGACAAATTCTTAAAAATTTGGTTTGCCGATAGTATATATTACAAATGACACATTGACAAATACATATCTGTTTTTCTTTCAAATTATTGTCAGAGATAATAATTGTCATAATAACAATAAGTTATAAATGTAAGTAAAGATCATTATTTCCTCTACATGTCTGCAAATACATTCGGTCGTGTTCTAGAAAGCTTGGTTGGTAAGCAGGACTTTACATCACATTGACAGCGACTTCATTAAAAATGGAACCTTAATTATAGGCAATACAAGAGAAAATTACAGCTAGAAACGTGCCGTGCAAAGTATGCAATTCCATAACATCTCGCAACGTATACTGCGTTACGGTGTTATGATTAGGAGCAATAACTTCGGTTGTAATCATTCTATTGCTTCTAAGCCATCATTTTAAATAAATCNTTAATAAATTAAATTACGAAATATTGCATAAACTACCGAAAAGATATTAGAGTAAAAAAATCGTGGAATTTTAATGATTTATTCCCGAGAGATGACTCAAAAGTCTTTATTTACTAATTTTGTACTGACGTAGAAAAACATCAAAATCATATATGATTCTTTAATAAGATACTGTCAGCATACAATGATCGGTTAATTTTGATGACATTGTTTAATAGATATGACAAATGTTTGTCTAAATAAAATATATGGACTTCTTTTTAAAAATAAATTCATTACCCCCTTAAATGATGTTCGTTTTAATTCCCTACTGCAGCACTTCTCGTATTATTATTTGGAGGCAATTAACATTGTTGGTTCCCGAAATACGACATCAAAGCTTAATTTCCTCTCATAGCAGTATATTACAAAAAGGCGATTAAAAGAGGATTTCTATTGTCATATTTTATAGACCTGATGGATACTGCCAGAACTCACCTTTTCATGGAATAATTTTAAAATATTAAATACATATAAGATATTAATCTTAATAACTTATATTGCTGCTAATAAAAAAACTGCCTTGCTGACATAATAACGTTTTTTGTATACCCCGTCATAGCGATATTAGCGTGTAAAAATGGAAGGCAAACAGTTGTTTCGTCCCTGAGATATGGCATAAAAGTACTAATTTTCTCATATGCTATAATCTTTATAAATTGCGGGAAAGAGGTTATGTAGTACTATATTTTATATACAGTTCAGTTTGTCTGCGACATATGGCACATTAACCTAAAATATTAACATGGTTGTGTTTATTATCAAATTACTTTGTAACTGATCTCAATTCATATATTCACTTAATAAACGTCCTTCCGTTTTATGCAAAAATTGTATTTTAAATTAATTATATTGAAGAGAAGACGATCAGCAGAAACATCCTATCGCTGAAAACAACAGTTAGAAGCACTCAAGGGAAAAAACCCGCTGAATAATTTCAGTTTCACAGTTTCACACTCTAATAACATTATTATGACCACCAACTAGAAGTGCCATATGCAGCGCGTAACCCGTGATTTATGGCACGTGACGTGGTCTGGTGAAGCAAGTATATAATTTGACCTACAATTCGACTTTACACATTGAGCTTCGTGCCGTCATGGGTAAGGAAAGCGATTTAACTGAGTCGCAAAAAGGGATGATCTTTGACTGTCGGGCCAAGGTGAGCAGCATTTCGGAAACAGTGACGTTTTTGAACTGTTTACAAGCCTCTGAGGTAAAGGTGTATCGTGAGTGGACGAATGGCACCATATGGAATAACTGCAATGGAAACTGCAGAGGTCCACGCGCCGTTAATATCCGAGGTGAACGTCGACTACAACGGTACGTGAAGGCCAACCTACAGGCTACAGTGGAACAGCTCACCCTCCAAATGAACCAGGGAGCATCCAGACACGTATCTACAGCAACAGTTTTGCGAATCCTTCTGCGAAGCCATGCTAACACAGGTGCATGGACGAAACCCACTGGAATACGCTCGACTGTATGGCGACCCGGACGCTGCTGATTGGTAACGGGCACCTTTCCCTGACGAGTCATGTGTTCAGCTGCATAGAACGGACGAACGTCAGCATGTCCGGCGAGAAACGTCGCAAAACCAACACCCTGCATTCATTGCTGGACAAACACAAGGAGGCGGGGGCACTTTTATGCCCTGGGGAATGGTCGTGTGCTATTCTCTAGTCCCATCTGCCGTGTGGAAGGCACTTTTATGCTCTGGGGAATGGTCGTGTGCTATTCTCTAGTCCCATCTGCCGTGTGGAAGGCACTTTTATGCTCTGGGGAATGGTCGTGTGCTATTCTCTAGTCCCATCTGCCGTGTGGAAGGCACTTTTATGCTCTGGGGAATGGTCGTGTGCTATTCTCTAGTCCCATCTGCCGTGTGGAAGGCACTTTTATGCTCTGGGGAATGGTCGTGTGCTATTCTCTAGTCCCATCTGCCGTGTGGAAGGCACTTTTATGCTCTGGGGAATGGTCGTGTGCTATTCTCTAGTCCCATCTGCCGTGTGGAAGGCACTTTTATGCTCTGGGGAATGGTCGTGTGCTATTCTCTAGTCCCATCTGCCGTGTGGAAGGCACTTTTATGCTCTGGGGAATGGTCGTGTGCTATTCTCTAGTCCCATCTGCCGTGTGGAAGGCACTTTTATGCTCTGGGGAATGGTCGTGTGCTATTCTCTAGTCCCATCTGCCGTGTGGAAGGCACTTTTATGCTCTGGGGAATGGTCGTGTGCTATTCTCTAGTCCCATCTGCCGTGTGGAAGGCACTTTTATGCTCTGGGGAATGGTCGTGTGCTATTCTCTAGTCCCATCTGCCGTGTGGAAGGCACTTTTATGCTCTGGGGAATGGTCGTGTGCTATTCTCTAGTCCCATCTTCCGTGTGGAAGGCACTTTTGATCGATTTTGTTATAAATCCATCATCAACTATCCTGTCCATCAGTACTTGATGATTGTAGCTCCTCGGGAGAATGGGATCTTACAGCACGATATTGCACCTCACCACACAGCTAGAAGTGTCCGTAAGTGGCTGGAAGTGCATAATGAACACTTCCAAGTTCACTCCCGGCCACCAAACCNCACACAGCTAGAAGTGTCCGTAAGTGGCTGGAAGTGCATAATGAACACTTCCAAGTTCACTCCCGGCCACCAAACCACCCCAATCTTAATCCAATTGATCATCCTTGGGACAACTTCGATCGTCGGGTTCATCATATTATGATTTTAATTATGATTCAGCATCATACCTTAACGGTGCTATAAAGACGTAGCAAGTTATCAATAATAGAATTGTAACAAACACTATATAATAGGTATTTATTTAACATAAGGTCGTACAATATTATTTCAATATAAACATTATGAAGTATGCTTGGGAGAGCTATTAAAATATACTAAGGTATTAATTTATGTTTAATTATAAAGATTTAATCAGTTACATTAGGAGAAAATTCTAATTGAAGAGTCCACACCTTGTTCAAGATTCCATAGGCTGATTAAAATGGCGGAAGACAACGCCCTGACACACCCATCATCGGTGGTCTTCTCGTTCCGATGTCCCGACGACAAAAATACATCGACCATGGCTGCACTGCCCTATATCGGCTGCGTTGTCCCCATAGACTGGCCGGTCGAAAGGGTCTCTGTGATTTGCGAGTTTATAACTAATTTCAGCAATCAGGCACCTGTTCTGGTTATAAATGTGATTGTTTGATCAGGCAGGTCGCTTAGCTACGGCCTCATCACAACTCATAACTTTTCCCCCATTGTTTTATATCGAGATGTCCTTATCTCGCCTTAGAGTCCGTGAGAATTGTGAAGATGTTTGGGATATAGGGGATTCATCATATGGCAATTGGAATATGGATCGGATTGAAGTCCTCGTCGTTTCGAAAGGATTTTTTTTTTTTAACTGAATTATAGTAGACGGAGAAGCTAGGTATAAGGAATTTCCGGTTACTTTCGTGCAGTACACGGGCAAGGTGGGCCAAAGAAACGCTGAGATTTTTTTTTCCAGTGGCTTTGCGGTTCATGAACCTAATATCCGCTGGAGTGTGCAAAGTTGTCTTACATATGAGCATGGCAGACGCCCCGAGAGGGTTCGTAACGCGTCAGCCCTTCTTGAGTTTTGTAAGTACCTAACACTATCACTATGTGGCGTGAATCGTTCAACAAAATAAAATATCTGCATGGAATGAAAATACAAAAACCACTGTATTAATAATAATAATACTTGCGTGGAGTTTTGGTAAGAATGAGTTGATTGATCCCGGAGTTATGGCTTAAAAACCTCGTTGTTTTATGAGGGTCTTCATAACTGGAGGACAAAAATTTTATGTTTTAGCACGTTCCATAATTCACATAGATACAATGAAGCAAGTTAAAATTAAATATGATCTATAGTTTTGTTGATATAGCACGCTAAACTGAAATGTTTTCAAAAGGCACCATTCTGAAAATATATGACTTATGGACTTGAAACATATAAATTAATATGGCCTACTTCAGTACAACTTTTCCACCGAATTTGAAAATAATCGGTTCATTGTTTCCCGAACTATGGCTTATAAGAAGTATTTTTTCTTGTAAAACTATCTTCCAAAATGGCAGAGGAATGAGGCTTGCATAGAAAATAATGTTTGAGGTAACTGATATTGTCAGCATACAAATTTTAGTTGAAACATTTTTGTTGTTTCATAGATAGTAAATTTGATCTAAAATGTTTGTGACCACCAGTTTGAAAATATTTGTGTCTGAACCTCTTTAAGTTTATCAATTTCAATGGCCGGCCGTAGAGTTACTTGTTTGCCTAATCTGGTATAAATAGTTTTTTTTTTTTCGGAGGTATCCAAAAATTACAATTTGTATGCAAAGATATATCATACTATGCTAAATTAGCTAAATATAAGCTATTTTGAAAATAAACATTAAATACATGAAACATATTTGTAGATATTAACAACTGCAGTACTATTTGTTTGCCAAATGTGGTGATAATCGGTCATTTGTGTCCCGAGATATTCCAAATAACTATATAATTTCATGTAGTGCTATCTTACAAACTGGCGAACAAAATTTGTTGGTTAGCTAATATGAGGCTTGTAACAGATAATATCAGCGTACGAAATATGTTTGCAATAAGTCAAACGGTATGGGAGTTGTACCACATAAACCTAATATATATATTTGCACGCCCGCCTTTATGAAAATAAATGCCTAGTTAAGTTCAATTACTTGCATTAAACTTGCCTATCATTGTATTTGTTGCATAATAAATTTGCCTAAAATTGTTTCTGTGGTTTTCGAGATATAACGTAAAAGTTAAATATTTTCAGTTGTCGACCTTCTTCCAAAATGGAGGAGCAACAAAAATGTTCACCTGTGAATTCAATACCAATACCCTGCGCTGTCAGAGTACAAAATTTGGTTTCAATCGGCTAAACGGTTTCCGACATTCACATATCGCCCAAAATTTTGAATACCGAAGGTATCTATTACAATCATTTATAAATACATAAACACATTTCTCGGCCATTTGGAAGGTAGCACTATACGAAAAATAATCTGTAAATAACTAAGCGATTGCTCCCAAATTTGGCAAACAATTAATACTACTGCAGAAGACTTTATTTAATATGTTTTAAGCTTGTTATATGCTTATATTTAAAATTGCATTCAAGGACATTTTATCCTTGAATGCTATATCGTCGACACTATGTAATCGATTCCAACATAACTTTGTATGCTGGCAGTAAACATTACTACTATTAACTGTACCTGCATGGAGCATCTCTTATTCCGACATTTCGTAAGATAGCGCCATGTGAATAAAATAAAGTGTTTATGTCATATCCCGGAAACAATTTACCAATTCCTATCAAATTTGGCAGACATGTAGTACTGGGGCAGACGATGTCAAGTTGTATGTTTTAAGCATGCCACACATAGTTTTTTCAAACAGCGGACATATAGCCACGTTTAGCATAGAATGCTATATCTACGAAACAATGTAATGAATTTCAACTAAACATTGTAGGCTAGCTGTAGATATTACAACTATCAACCCTGTGTACATATTTTGTCCACCATTTTGTAAGATACCTCATATCCCGGGAAACAATTGACAGTTTCCTTCCAAACTTGGCAACAAATACTACAACAAAAGGTGTTGTGAAGAGGTTTGTTTTATGTAGCTTAGTCGCTTATTTTCAAAATGGTGAATATAAATATTGTGTCTAAGGTTATTTTATTAACTAAACTAATTCCTTCTTAATTTTGTATACTGTTAGTGCCTAATACAACAATCAAATTGGTCAATTCTAAGACTCATTTAACTACAATTTTGTAAGAAAGCACTACCAATAAAACAATTATATAATCTGGTACCTAGCGAAAAAATGAACCCATTCCTACAAAATATGACGAAAATATTATATTGTGGTAGGCCATAATAATAAAATACGTATTTTTTTTAACACATCCAAATAATCTGAATGGCTGCTATAAAATAATTTAAGTGTTTTGAGCGATATATACGAAATGATATACTATATTTTATAAATTGTCACTAAACAATTATCGAAATTGCTACTGCAAAACTTTTGTCTTCCATTTACGAAAATTGCCACATACAAATTATGGAGGTTTTATGCAATATCTCGAAGACCAATCAACCGATTCCTTCAAAATGTTACACTAGAACATTTCAAATAAATTTGTAACAATATGTGCACACCATATATGCTACAGAAGGCGATTTAAATTTGCATGATTTTAATTGTTTATATAACGAAGCTCAAAATGGAGTTTCATAATTTCTTAAGGTAAGTTTGACATTTTTATTTCAATACTTTAACCAAATTGAACCAAAATTCGTATGAAGATAGGAAAAATTAAGCATCGTACCTATATAGCCTCTTTCTTTTTTCTTGGCCCTTTTGTAAGATAGCATCAAATAAGAAAATCACAATTTTATGTAATATCTTAAGGTAAAATGACCGATTTCCATAAAGTCCTTCACACATTTTTGCGCTACGGTAATCCATGTAAACGTACATAATTTATGTTTCTTAGATAGTTATTTTTAAAATAAAGGCCTGTAAATATTTAAGGTATGTCAACTCTGTCATTAGAAAAATTAGACTGATTAAATCCAAAGCTGACGGTCCGANTCCTGTAAATATTTAAGGTATGTCAACTCTGTCATTAGAAAAATTAGACTGATTAAATCCAAAGCTGACGGTCCGAATCCATCCTCCGTAATGCAGTGGATTGCACGCTAGCTTATGGTACGAGGTTTTAAGGGTTTGACTCACGGNGTCCGAATCCATCCTCCGTAATGCAGTGGATTGCACGCTAGCTTATGGTACGAGGTTTTAAGGGTTTGACTCACGGTTAGCGCACGTCTAAATTTGTAATTGTCTTACTACTGCTTCAGAAGTTTCATGATTTATTTCTAAAGTTATTGCTTTCAAAGAGAAGTCAAGTACTTACTACCAACTCAGCTTTTTAAAAGTTATTAAGAAATAATTTACGCCCATGTTGAGGAAAATAGGCTCGTTAGTTACATCAGTAACTTCTTCTTTATTTCTTTTATAAATTCTGATAATGAATGCAAAGCAAAATAAAATAAACCTATAAGTTCAACTAAATTTCTGTACTAAATATTCGTTACAGGCACGCATTATGCACATCATGACATGTTAAAGTTTTATTGACTAGAATCACGGAATATTGGTTAGGTTGTAGAGAACTCGCATTCGACACGTCAATGTGAAGGGGACGGTCTGATGATTCCTTTATGGTGCACCACACCGTTGGCACCTAGCTGTTTGCGGATACATGAACGAGACGTTTTCACAACGCTGGATTGGTTGAGGAGCAGCTGGTGACCAAGCTCTTCATCGNCCATGTTGAGGAAAATAGGCTCGTTAGTTACATCAGTAACTTCTTCTTTATTTCTTTTATAAATTCTGATAATGAATGCAAAGCAAAATAAAATAAACCTATAAGTTCAACTAAATTTCTGTACTAAATATTCGTTACAGGCACGCATTATGCACATCATGACATGTTAAAGTTTTATTAACTAGAATCACTGAATATTGGTTAGGTTGTAGAGAACTCGCATTCGACACGTCAATGTGAAGGGGACGGTCTGATGATTCCTTTATGGTGCACCACACCGTTGGCACCTAGCTGTTTGCGGATACATGAACGAGACGTTTTCACAACGCTGGATTGGTCGAGGAGCAGCTGGTGACCAAGCTCTTCATCACTGGCCCCCAAGAAGCCCGGATCTTACCCCGTGCGAGTTTTTCTATGGTGGTTCATAAATGATCAAGTGTTTTGTCCAACATTTCCGGCTAACATTGATGGCCTTAAAACGAGAATTGCGGACGCCATGCAAAGAGTAACACCCTGACATGTTGAAAAGAGTGTAAAATGAGTTTCATTATCGCGTAGATGTCGTTCGGGGCCTTCGGGTGGTCACAATGAACATTTATCATGGCATGGTAAAAAAAACTCATTGTTACACGATTTATTTGATTGGTCATTTAAGGTTGTCAGTTGATTCGTTTTGATATTATAGACAGTCAAATTTTGGGAATAATTTTATAATCAGCCTGTATAATTACAACGATTTAAGAAAAATATCGATATTTTCCTTTTTCTTTATTAATATTTTGTGAGTAGTTTAGCCACTACAAACCTGATCATATAGACTAATTGTTTCTTTAAGTAACCTCTAAGTAAGTTGCTATAAAGAAACGAGTTTTATAAAATTATAAATTGGTCTTTCTCAGGGGCCACTTAAACTTCAAAGACTCCTTTCGGGGAGTTGTTAATTCATGGTTGGTGAAATTGGGAATAATAGTTGTATGGCCCATTTGCATACAAAATAAGAGATTCCACCATAGTGTCTTAATTTGAGCACGGTTTTATAGGTTGCAACTATAAAATACAAAATTGTGTGAATGAGCGTAATGTTTTATCCTTTACATTACAAAAATTTAAAAAGCCTGCGTCCTATAATTCAAGAGATGGTAATGAAAAAAGTTAGGGACAGAATATTTCCATTGGCTCGATATCCAAAATTACTCTCTTACACACTCATATTTGTCTCCTAAGTTGCAAAAGCACAGCCTTTCTCTTTATTATCCTAGAAAGTTATTTGCTCCATGGAAGAGAGGTATAAATTGCTAAATGTTTCTAGAAGAACAACTCTTGCCTATTTCATTTTCAGTAACTTCATTTTCCATAAAATTGTTTTTTAAAAGAACTCCTTAATATTGTATTTTTTAAAGGCTTGTCATGATAAAGTGAGTTCTTTGAAAAGTCCTGCTAAACGTCTACTTTCAGACCGCTGTTTGCGTATCATTCCACGTTCCTACAAAAATAACATTGCTAAGTGCCTTTAACCTGGTGTTTATTTCAGCTCATATTGTCCACTGTATACACATTGCATGAAGAAAAAAATTAACAAATATACTTACGATAGTTTTTATGCAGAATTTTTAAAGCTTTAAAGTATAAATATTATAGCTTTGCAAAATTGGAGATGTAAATATGTAGTATGTCCGTATACAATGTTTTAAGTTATTGTTTACCTTGTCGCACAATTTTTCCGTAAACTTTATCGAGTGCTCTGTATTGTCACATATATTTCTGTCGATTAGACATCAGCAATCCATTAATTGCATAATGTGTGTAGTAACCTGGACGGGGCATTATGTAAGACAGAAATACTATGCATATAAGAAGAAGAAAGTATGATTTCATTGTAGCACATATATCAATATCTGATCACACAAAAGTGTAGGTTTAATAACATTTTTTAAGAGTTGACGTTGTGGTGCAGACATGGATACGATTACCGACAATAACTTACAAAGATAATAGGAATGTCCAGGCTGTGCTACAGTTCGGTTGCCTTCCTCGCAGGAGAAGCACCAGTTAAGACTTCGTTACTTCCTATGTTATTATGCTTATATCTGGGACAATGTTTTTAGGGTGTTGTCGAGGAAAATTGGTAACGATACCATGAAGCAGTTATGACTGGACCTTGCGTGCTCCCGTTTTTGGACAGTCTACTGGCGTGACTTTTGAGGATAATTGCATCATTTAGAGAGAAATAAAAGGATACCGGTATGGGCTGCGCCTCGGCGAAAAATTTACATGAAATATGGGCTGGCCGGTGAGGTCAACAGGACATGTAACAAGAACCTTTCAGCGGCAATAATACTGCTAGATGTCACATTAACCATTGGTTTTTAAATAATTGTACAATGGTCAGAACATCAGAAAATTCTCAAAATTCATGTCACAATATTTGCAATAATCAATGGGGTTGTTAAAGCTATAAGAAGCAGGATATTTTTAAAACATCATTCTGTAAACTCAGGAAGTAAATTTATGTTGGTAATGAGTAGAAAATGTTAAAATGGAGCATCGCTGAACACAAGAAACCCAAATATATTATGAGCTATGTTGAACAACAAAATGTCGGCTTGACTGCAGCTGGATCTGGTTTCAAAATGTGAGCAATTGGCGTCTAAAGTTCTCGGCAGACTTGTAGTGACGTACAGCTCAGTCAAACCAGTTGGGACGGAGATGACGTCTGATCAGAATAACGAGCTCAGGAACACTAAATGTTTATATAGGGGTGTTACGTATATCCAAATAAATATGATTTGGAGTGTCGAGGCTGAAATATTTAAGATTTTTTACATTCAATTTGATAAGTGGTACTTAGTTTAAAGGTATGCAATTTCCAAATCTCTTTCAAGTTTACGTCCAACAACTTCAATTCATGTTTCGGCATTGTCGTCAATTCTTGTTTCGACGATGTTGTCAATACAGGTTTCTTGGCACTGTTGTCAGAACAGGTTTTAGAAATTTGGTCAGTACACGTTTTGGAATTGTTGTATATTGGCATTGTGATACAGCTCAAATTTAGGTTGATGTTTTTGGTGACAGCCTTGAAAATTTGTTCTTGTTGAACATCTGCAGCGGAATTTATTAGCGTTATGATATTTCCATGCTATGGACATTCGGCGTTGCAGTACACCACATTTTCCTCTATTTCGCCATTCTCATCAATTCAGCTTTTGACGTTGTGGTTTTCATAGTTACTCTACATTCGTTGTTGTGGTATTTCCGCATTGCGGTGCAGTTCCTGTAAGCGGATATGAATGTGTTATTGGTAATGTAAGAACAGAGAACTTGATTGAGGTGCAGAGACGATGGAGTGAAGAATTAAACATAGCACCACTGTCATGTGTAACAATTCCACAATTAATTGGCAAGTTTAAAAGGGCCTTACTGGTGTATAACGGAAAGAAAATACAGTGAAGCAGGAAGATAACGATATTGGGAGAAGGGCATGATGGGGCTGTGTTTCACACATTTTCACATACCTCTGAGAAGTTGAATCCCATACAGCATGTTGCACATAAGTCTGGTGACAGTAAATCAAGTGTCCATTGCATTTTAAAGCAATCATTTAAGCGGTCCTACATTCCCATGTTACTTAAAGTTATGAAAAAAGACGATACACATGAGTGCGTAGAATTTCTTGAATGTATTGTGAACTTGTGCAATGACAAAGATA
>NQII01005173.1:234219-257584 GCA_002778355.1 Clitarchus hookeri | reverse complement strand
AAAAAAAAAAAAAAAATAATGTAAAAGCCCTTTTCTCAGAATACTCGTGCTTAACTGAAGTAAGGCAGCGACAGCTTTCTCACATGCAGCTCCTTGTGCAAAACGAGTAACTACCTTCCCTTGTCAGGACTATCCCGATGAATTTCCTTTAAACCAAGCCCATTGAGATGCTTCTATCCACAGTGTGATATGAATAATATTTTAATTGTGTGCGATATGGTGCACGTGTGCTCGGGACTGACAAAACTCACTGTCATTAAAGACAGCAGTTTAAACAGCAATATTAGAATGTAGTACGCACTTGTTAAACTACAAAACTATGGAAAATGACCATTATCACCTTCCAGTTTTTATATTTAGCTTTTCAAAATGAAAACTTTACTTTAGGTGATTTTGCATATCGTTTTTAAAACAATACAATATATAGGTGCAAAAAGTTTTCAAGTTTACCTTTGTTATATCATACACTGGAGAGCCAAAAAAACTGCTATAGGCGTGCGTATGAAAATGACAGAGATATGGAACCAATTAGAGTAACGCGATACAGTCGGCAGCGCCTATATAAGATAACAAGCATCTGGCAAAGTTGCTGGATCGGTTACTACTGCTACAATGGCAGGTTATCGAGATTTAAGTGAGTTTGAATGTGGTGTTATAGTCGGCGCACGAGATATGGGACATAGCATCTCCGAGGTAGCGATAAAATTTGGATTTTCGCATATGACCATTTCACGAGTGTACCGTGAATATCGGGAAACCGGTAAAACATCAAATCTTCGACATCGCTGTGGCCGGAAAAAGATCGTGAACGAACGGGACAAATGGCGACTGACGAGAATCAAATTTGCACTGTCTGCACGTTGGGAAAGAGAAATTGGCGCAGATTTCAATGTTGGGGCATCAACAAGTGCCAGCACGCGAACTATTCAACGGACCATCATTGATATGTGCTTTCGGAGCCGAAGGCCCACTCATGTACCGTTGTTAACTGCACGACACTAAGCTTTACGCCTCGCCTGGGCCCGCCAACACCGCCATTGGACAGTTGGTGANTACCGTTGTTAACTGCACGACACTAAGCTTTACGCCTCGCCTGGGCCCGCCAACACCGCCATTGGACAGTTGGTGAATGGAAACACGTTGCCTGGTCTGACGAGTTTCGTTTCCAATTGTATCGGGCGGATGGACGAGTACGGGTATGAAAACATCCTCATGAATCCATGGACCCTACATGTCAACAGGGGACTTTTCAAGCTGGTGGAGGCTCTGTCATTAGATGGGGCGTGTGCAGTTGGCGTGAAATGGGACCCCTGATACGTCTAGATATGACTCTAACATGTGACAGATACGTAAGCATCCTGTCCG
The DNA here is from genome assembly GCA_002778355.1 of Clitarchus hookeri. NCBI lineage: Eukaryota > Metazoa > Arthropoda > Insecta > Phasmatodea > Phasmatidae > Clitarchus > Clitarchus hookeri. The sequence goes on along the minus strand of NQII01005173.1, from coordinate 256,219 downwards.
ATCACCTGCACCCATTCATGTCCATTGTGCATTCCGACGGACGTGTACAATTCCAGCAGGACAATGCGACACCCCACACGTCGAGAGTGGCTACCGAGTGGCTCCAGGAACACTCTTCTTACTTTAGATACTTCCATTGGCCATCCAAATCACCAGACATGAACATTATTGAGCATATCTGGGAGGCCTTGCAACGTGATGTTAAGAAGAGATCTCCACCGCCTTGCACTCCTATGGATTTGTGGACTGCCCTGCTTGATTCATAGTGGGAAATGCCTCTTGCATACCTTCAGACATTAGTCGAGTCCATGCCACGTCGTCGTGCGGCATTTCTGCGTGCTCGCGGGGGCCCTACACGATATTAGGCAGGTGTGCCAGTTTTTTTGGCTCTTCAGTGTATATCAATGGCCAGATAAGAAAAAGTGTATTAAAAGACTCATCAGCTCTAAGGTTTAATATTTCTATTCTCGCTCAAAACACTAATTTTCTCTTCCATACTATTGAAAGCAGTCTGCCTGTGTAACTTTTACTTCTAGAGAAACTGGGTGAGTGGATGCGTTAGTGATAAAATGTCACTACGATTTGCAAATGTCACAATAAATGTCGGATTACTAAATGCTATGGCCAGTTCCCTTATATTAACAGCTACCTGCCATGCTTTCCATTTAAAAACAATAATCAGCACTTCTGCTACTTTGTGTAGTTGGAAATTAAACTGTTACCATTGCAGTATGGTCGTTTGATCCAGCAAGTGTCGCACAGTTTCCTTAATTGTCTTCCAAAGTATTGAAATAAGAACAGCATTTCGTTTGAAAATGTAATAAAGAGATAAATAGATTTGAATATTATTACATCTCTATTACAGATGCTTAGAACAGCTGGGGACTTGGATATCGACAAATTCGAAACAGACTGTAGTAAAGACAATGAACTACACAGTCGCTACTCTCTGCATTTTTGAAAACCAACACAGAGTTCAGAAGTTTCCTTGAATCAATATACATGAAAATCGTCTATTATGAGGCATCCCCATGATAAAAGGCAGTTGAGAGACGAGGGACACATCTGGCATCTATCCACACAACCATCGGGATGTAAAGGATAGAGTTTTTCAAAGAAATCTAATCTTACCTACACTTAAATANTCATCTATCCACACAACCATCGGGATGTAAAGGATAGAGTTTTTCAAAGAAATCTAATCTTACCTACACTTAAATAAGAACATTTTTAAAATAATTTTCATGATACCACTTTCGAACTGTCTCATATGATAAATTGGACAGATAATTGCCCAATGATATTCGGCAAAGTTTGTGGTGGCTGCACGCCCATCGATAGTTCGCACACCATCTTTAAACGAGACAACTGCCGATCGCAGCACCATAATCGGCGATGTACAGGTTACAGCACTGGTCCCAGGAAATACAAAAAAATTGAACTGAAACTTGGTACATGTCAACAAACACTACACACATAACGCTAAACATTCCGCTCGCCTTGAAATGTTATATTTCAACTAATTCACAAGCAAGGGGCATAGCTTCACAACTGGTGTGGTAATGGTTCCTGATGAGGCGAACACCTGAATTACATGCACGACACCATCACGACCAGGGAATGTTTTCACAACACGACCCAGACCCCAGTTCATAGTTGGCATGTTAGGTTCTTGAACAAGGACAAGTGTGCCCACTTGCAGGTTAGGTGCGTCTTTCGTCTACTTGCCCTTAACATGCAGCCGATGCAGCTAATTCTTGTTCAAATGTGACGAAAAGGATTGATGAAGTTGCTACAGAAGTGTCCATCTTGAAAGACGAATAGCTGGAACTGTAGTCACATCCTCTTCTGGTATCTTAGGTGGACTTAATGCCAAAAAATGGCTTGGGGTCAGAACCTGGAGGTCCGAAGGATCTGTAGATAGAGCACACAATGGTCGCGAGTTGATGACTACCTCCACTTGGATGAGCACAGTGTAGAACTCCTCATAACTCAGCAATTGCTTCCCAACAACCTTGGTTAGGTGTGACTTGACTGCCTAGACACCACCTTCCCATAGTCCTACGAAGTGAGGGGCTCCAGGTAGGTTAAAGTGCCAAGTGATTTGCTGCCTGCATAATGCTTGTTTGAACGTGTCATCTTTGCTTGTGCTAAGAAGGAAAGTATAAAATTATTTCAGCTGGTTGCTGGCACCAACAACGTTTGTTCCACAGTCACTGAAGAGATCTTGACACCACCCATGATGTGCCACGAATCTTCACAGTGGAGACAGAAATGCATCAGTACTGAGAGACGACACCAATTATAAATTGAGTGCTTTAGTGGCAAGATAGACGAACAAACAGATGTATTCTTTATACATCCTAGGTTTCCTAGCTCTGACCATTGTAATGGTAAATGGATTAGCATAATCCACTCCGGTTTTCAGAAAAGGCTTGACCTGAGTTAATCTTTCAGCTGGAAGATTTCCCATTCTTAGTGTTGCATGTTGGAGCCGACAGCGAAAACTTGTATGCACAAGTGCAGCCTGCGTCTCACTACATCTCTGCCATTNAGTGTTGCATGTTGGAGCCGACAGCGAAAACTTGTATGCACAAGTGCAGCCTGCGTCTCACTACATCTCTGCCATTGATGATCCAAAAATGTTGCTGGAGTACTGATAAAAAGTGTTGCGGACAAGGATGGAGTAAATCTCTGTGCAGTTGATCAATAATCAACTAAGCAAGGGACACTGTTATGGGAGAAGTGCAGGATATTTCTGATAATGTGGCAACTCTGATGCATGNAGTGTTGTATGTTGGAGCCGACAGCGAAAACTTGTATGCACAAGTGCAGCCTGCGTCTCACTACATCTCTGCCATTTATGATCCAAAAATGTTGCTGGAGTACTGATAAAAAGTGTTGCGGACAAGGATGGAGTAAATCTCTGTGCAGTTGATCATTAATCAACTAAGCAAGGGACACTGTTATGGGAGAAGTGCAGGATATTTCTGATAATGTGGCAACTCTGATGCATGNTTAATCAACTAAGCAAGGGACACTGTTATGGGAGAAGTGCAGGATATTTCTGATAATGTGGCAACTCTGATGCATGCAACCTCCCACCAACTCGAAGAATTCCTTCCGAGTCAAGAAATGGGTTTAACTTTCTGAGGGTATCTGGACATTTTCCCTTCTGAAGAGATGACAACTCTGATGCAAAGTGGAACTGTTGAGTTTTTTTCACCCAGAACATTAAAGCTGTCTGTAGCTCATCAATCTGCAACGTGGAACCTTGAGTAGGCTTTTCCAACTGTGGTTTCATAAATCGAAAGCAAAAAGCCGTAATTGTCTTGATCTTGTGAAGACATAAAAATCGATGCAGCAATGAACAATCAACTCCAGTCATCAGGCTGGAAGTTGCCATGCACTCTTCAACCATTAAGTCACACTCTGATTTGGCAACCGTTCACTGTGTTTTTGCCAGACATCCTTTGTCTCCTGCAGCCATGTAGGTCCCTTCCACCACAGAGGATGGCCCACAAGTTGGTATTGTAAGAGACACCTTGAAGCACAGTCTGCAGGATTTTGCTCTGATGGCATATTATGACACCTTATTGGGGTGTTTGTCTGAATTTCCCATCCTTTTTGGCTACAAATGTCTTCCAATGATGAAATAATGAACGAATCCACATCAGTATTACAGTGGAGTCAGTCTAGGAAAACACATTACCTACCATAAGTGCTACCCAAAAACAGTTATGACGTAATTAAGTGTTTCTGCCAGCAGTAATGCAGCACACAATTATAGTCTTGGAAGCAAAACCCGTTTGATAGGTGCCACCTTAGACTGCCCCATGACTAGGTGCCCGAACACTGAACCATCCTGATGCACAACTCGTAAATACACTAATGTGGCATAAACCCACCTCGGAGCTGTCTGAAAAACCACGGACCTCCCACTAGACAATCAGTAGTGGTCACTAGAGGTCCTCTGGGCACAACAATTCTTTCCAGCAGTGAAAGCTCTATCCTGAGTTGTAATAGTTTTTTGTGAACAGTGATAGGAATTTCTGAATCAGACTACACCGTGGATCCATAGTTGTTGAGTGAAACTCAACAGCAGAGGGGAAAACCAACCCAATGTGTCAAATATTCTTGACAGATCAGAGGGAATTCCCATTTTAGTATTTTCTTTGCTCTGAGGTTGCACTCTATATGAAAACTGGTCAACACTAGGATTCCACTGCAGCCCTAAAACCTTCAAGGTGGTATTTTCGTCTGAATCAAATAAGTGAGAGACAGATTACTGGAACTGAGATGGTGGGAATTCTTCAAGAAATTCTTGACTGTTGCTAGCAATTTCCGAATGTTAAATCCCCCCATTTTCAACAACTCAACTAATTCCACTCGGAGGACAGGTGCTTCTGCCACTGACTTCGCACCAGTAACAAAATCGTCCACATATGTATCTGAGATAATGGCTGCTGCCACAAGGGGGTATTTGTGGCTTTCGTCCTTTGCAAATTGTCGAAGTGTGCGAAGAGCAAGAAACAGAGAAGTTACTATCCTGTAGATTGCTGTTTTCAAATTATACTCTTGAAAAGACTCAGATTCATCTGAATGCCATAGAATTCTCTGAAAATCCTAATGCTCAGCATGAATTAATACTTGTCTGTACACTTTATGAATATCAGCTGTGAATACAGTATGATGCAGATGGAAATGCAAAATCAAATCTCTTATCTCACACTGCAGTTTTCGGCCTGGCAGCAAAACATCATTCAGTGAGGCATCTGATGAAGTTTTGACTAATGCATCAAATACAACCCGATCCTTGGTGGTTGTACTATCAGGCTTCAAGACACAGTAGTGGGGAATGTACACAGNATTTCCAACTGTGGTTTCATAAATCGAAAGCAAAAAGCCGTAATTGTCTTGATCTTGTGAAGACATAAAAATCGATGCAGCAATGAACAATCAATTCCAGTCATCAGGCTGGAAGTTGCCATGCACTCTTCAACCATTAAGTCACACTCTGATTTTGCCAACCGTTCACTGTGTTTTGGCCAGACATCCTTTGTCTCCTGCAGCCATGTAGGTCCCTTCCACCACAGAGGATGGCCCACAAGTTGGTATTGTAAGAGACACCTTGAAGCACAGTCTGCAGGATTTTGCTCTGATGGCATATTATGACACCTTATTGGGGTGTTTGTCTGAATTTCCCATCCTTTTTGGCTACAAATGTCTTCCAATGATGAAATAATGAACGAATCCACATCAGTATTACAGTGGAGTCAGTCTAGGAAAACACATTACCTACCATAAGTGCTACCCAAAAACAGTTATGACGTAATTAAGTGTTTCTGCCAGCAGTAATGCAGCACACAATTATAGTCTTGGAAGCAAAACCCGTTTGATAGGTGCCACCTTAGACTGCCCCATGACTAGGTGCACGAACACTGAACCATCCTGATGCACAACTCGTAAATACACTAATGCGGCATAAACCCACCTCGGAGCTGTCTGAAAAACCACGGACCTCCCACTAGACAATCAGTAGTGGTCACTAGAGGTCCTCTGGGCACAACAATTCTTTCCAGCAGTGAAAGCTCTATCCTGAGTTGTAATAGTTTTTTGTGAACAGTGATAGGAATTTCTGAATCAGACTACACCGTGGATCCATAGTTGTTGAGTGAAACTCAACAGCAGAAGGGAAAACCAACCCAATGTGTCAAATATTCTTGACAGATCAGAGGGAATTCCCATTTTAGTATTTTCTTTGCTCTGAGGTTGCACTCTATATGAAAACTGGTCAACACTAGGATTCCACTGCAGCCCTAAAACCTTCAAGGTGGTATTTTCGTCTGAATCAAATAAGTGAGAGACAGATTACTGGAACTGAGATGGTGGGAATTCTTCAAGAAATTCTTGACTGTTGCTAGCAATTTCCGAATGTTAAATCCCCCCATTTTCAACAACTCAACTAATTCCACTTGGAGGACAGATGCTTCTGCCACTGACTTCGCACCAGTAACAAAATCGTCCACATATGTATCTGAGATTAGGGCTGCTGCCACAAGGGGGTATTTGTGGCTTTCGTCCTTTGCAAATTGTCGAAGTGTGCAAAGAGCAAGAAACAGAGAAGATGCTATTCTGTAGATTGCTGTTTTCAAATTATACTCTTGAAAAGACTCAGATTCATCTGAATGCCATAGAATTCTCTGAAAATCCTAATGCTCAGCATGAATTAATACTTGTCTGTACACTTTCTGAATATCAACTGTGAATACAGTATGATGCAGATGGAAATGCAAAATAAAATCTCTTATCTCACACTGCAATTTTCGGCCTGGCAGCAAAACATCATTCAGTGAGGCATCTGATGAAGTTTTGACTGATGCATCAAATACAACCCGATCCTTGGTGGTTGTACTATCAGGCTTCAAGACACAGTAGTGGGGAATGTACACAGNAATGCATCAAATACAACCCGATCCTTGGTGGTTGTACTATCAGGCTTCAAGACACAGTAGTGGGGAATGTACACAGCTGAGGAACAATTTGTTGCATCCTCAGGTACCTTTTCTATGTGGTCAGTAGTGATATAATCTGCCATAAATTCAGCATACATCTGCTTGAGCTCAGGGTTCCGACGAAATCTTTACTCCAGCCCATATAGTCGATTTAGAACTTGAAGTCTTGAACTTCCTAGCTCTGGCTTTGCTGAACTGAATGGAAGGCACACCTTGTACCGGCCATCTGCAGTTCGCTGATGAGTTTGCTCAAATATTATTTCACATTGTTTCTCGTCTGGGGTAAGAGGAGCAGCCATGGATAATTCCTCTAACACTCAAAACCTCTTCATGGTTTCGTCAAGTTATGAAGTAGCATGAAGACATATAACCAGTTGTGATAAGGGTTCCACAGTTTTAGAGTCCACCCTTCCAATTACAAGCCAACCAAACAGAGAATTCATGGCGACTGGTGATCCTGGATACACTTCAAGGCAAGAGCAAGTCAGTATTAGTGGAAACAGTTCGGCTCCAATTAACAGATCAATAGGGCGAGGAGTTCCAAAGTTGGGGNAGAGCAAGTCAGTATTAGTGGAAACAGTTCGGCTCCAATTAACAGATCAATAGGGCGAGGAGTTCCAAAGTTGGGGCCCATCAAGCACAGGTTCACTAAATGTTCCCATTGATTGGTTGGTAAGTTAGTGTTAGGTAACATACCACAAATTTGATTCAAAACTAGCATATCAGCTCCGAATTGGTGAGTATGATCATCAACTGGATGGATTTGGCATGTGGCGATACCCCTTATATCTGTCACTGGTGACCCTGAAAGATCATGTATGTGTCTCAAATATTTTCACTTAGGCAACTCAAGTTTTTGCAAACAACTACTACTAATGAAATTTGCTTGACTGCCTGAATCTAGAAGCACTCTNGTAAGAGGAGCAGCCATGGATAATTCCTCTAACACTCAAAACCTCTTCATGGTTTCGTCAAGTTATGAAGTAGCATGAAGACATATAACCAGTTGTGATAAGGGTTCCACAGTTTTAGAGTCCACCCTTCCAATTACAAGCCAACCAAACAGAGAATTCATGGCGACTGGTGATCCTGGATACACTTCAAGGCAAGAGCAAGTCAGTATTAGTGGAAACAGTTCGGCTCCAATTAACAGATCAATAGGGCGAGGAGTTCCAAAGTTGGGGTCCACCAAGCACAGGTTCACTAAATGTTCCCATTGATTGGTTGGTAAGTTAGTGTTAGGTAACATACCACAAATTTGATTCAAAACTAGCATATCAGCTCCGAATTGGTGAGTATGATCATCAACTGGATGGATTTGGCATGTGGCGATACCCCTTATATCTGTTACTGGTGACCCTGAAAGACCATGTATGTGTCTCAAATATTTTCGCTTAGGCAACTCAAGTTTTTGCAAACAACTACTACTAATGAAATTTGCTTGACTGCCTGAATCTAGAAGCACTCTATCTAACTCTGTGACTATTACCAGTTTTATCTTTTACACCAACAAGAGCTGTTGCCAACAAAACAAATGACGTATATTCCAAGCCTGTGAGGGTAGAAGCGGGAGTCAAGTTACTGCTTCCAATCTCAGGGCTGTCTCTATTTGCACGGCCTGATAGTTCTTCGGTTTCAGAGGGAATGTCCTTCTCGAAATGTAACAGGGTATAATGTCTCAATTTACACTGTCGGCAGTTCATCTTTGAGGGACAGGTCTTTAATATATGTGATGTCATGAGGCAATTAATACAAAGGTTGTATAGCCTTTTGCCCTTTCAAACCATTGTCTCGGTGAAAGATCAGACAACTATGAACATTTAGACAATGTGTGAGAGCCTTGACACAGTTCACACTGTGTCGATTCCTCTCCTGCACTTGCGACCAATGACTGTGTGACATGTGAACAAGTAAGTTTCTGTGAATTCTTGTACTTCTGCCCTCCAACCAAAGGTCCAGCCATACACTGACGACCTTCAAGAAAAGTAAGAAACTGAGCGAGTATCGGCAATGTTGTTCGATCAACACTGGTGAGCTCGCATTCCTTTCTAAGGCTCAGATTCAGCTTCCCTTCAAACAGATGTAACAAAAGTGGATCCCAAGTTTCAACCGACATATTCAAAACCTTCAATGCAGCAGTCTGTTCATGAATTGTGGCTAACAACTGCTGAAGACTTGAAGGGTTACTTGAGGTTATGTGAAGTGCATTAACAAGTGCATCAATATGATGAGAGACAATAAGATGCCTATTTTATTGTTTCCCAAGTAAGGTCCAAGCTACCTGATAATTATCAGGGGTGAGTGGAAGATATTGTATTAATGACACTGGTTTCTCTAACACTGACGACTTAAAATACGACAGTTTTTCCACATTTCTTAACAAACAGTTTTGAGCAACTAATGTATCAAATAAATTAGCAAAGTTCTGCCACTACCCAATCACCACTGAATGTTGGCAGCTTTATCATAGGAAGCACTACCCTCGATGTAGACGCCGATGATGAGTGCTTTTGCTCCACGGATGACTGAGACAAGGATTCGGCAATTGCGATTGTGTTGTAATACAAATAGCCGAAATCATCCAGGCATCTACGATGAACATCTGCATCAAGGTTGTCAATTTATCCTACAACTGCTAAAATGGTAAAGTGATTTTCATCAAAACTTTTGCGTATGTTTTCTAGATCCTGGCATTTGGCCTGGAATATTTAATTTGCCAAGGGTCTGTTAGAGCCTTTTCGCCTAGTCCAAAGCTATTTGCATACGGTTTTCGGCACGATCCAACCGTAGACGAGCCGCAACTATTTTGGAAGCTATTTTCATAACTGTGTGTTGCAATTAACCTCAAAATGCACATGAACGACAACTCCCAGAGTGATTTAACCTCGTCACGCATGGAGATCAACAAAAAATGTCACCCAACACTTGTTACGTGTTCACGTTTTGATGTACATAATTATTGGCACTGACTGTAGTTCGCATTATTCACGAACCGAGGCATCCACTTGGTAGACAAACATATTCCGATTTTCTTAACATTTGCTGTTCCGTTCGCTTTCTCAAACACAAAACACGTTTTTGAATCTCACACAAATTCGAAGCAATGAGAGTAGTGTGCGATTTTATAACACGAATCGCGTAGTTCATACTGCAACACATCACATGGAAGCACGAAATGCGTCTGGACGAAATCACTTTTCGCGAACAGAAAACTGAACACAGAACGAAACTACTGTAATTGCCGTGGTCATTTTTACGATTCGGCGTCCGGAGGTCCAAATGTTTAATTGGAAAGAAAATTACCCAACGATATTCGACAAAGTTTGTGGCGGCTGCGCGNGACAACTGCCGATCGTAGCACCACAGTCGGTGATGTACATGTTACAGCACTGGATCCGGGAAATACAAAAACTTTGAACTAAAACTTGGTACATGTCAACAAACACAACACAGATGATGCTAAACATCGTATTTCAGAGAAAAATCGGGATGTTTTCCACGAAAGAAGTCTTAAGTGAATCGAATTCTTAAACAAGTAAATATTTGTTAACCGACTCCATGCTCTTCTTTTGCATGCTAATGAGTATTCTTCAGTAAAGTAATATTTATGTAATTCAAGTTGTTAATTAGTTACACATTAATAATTGAAATGTTACTCCTGCACAACACGCTGTTTTTTTTCCAAAAGTAAATTTTTAAAAGATTAAATCAACAAGCATAAAAAAATACATAATGATTAGAAAGACGCATCCTCAAGTGAATAGTGGCTACCTCAGTCGAGAGGAGGAATGCAGCCCAGCAATTATGTTGCATTGTTGGTGATAAAACTGTTGTAGAAACATACATGTTGACTCACACGTACATGCTTTTTTGGTGACTTACCTGATTACATCGTCACTATTAAATGGTTATACTTAACAGCTTAATATTTTCATTCAAAATTATTAGCGGACAGAATGACGATGCGATAAAAATTAAAATGAGTCTAAGTGAGTGCTACTGTGTATATATATGTGTGTGTGTGTGTGTATATATATATATGTTTGGGTGTGCGAACATAAATGCACATATTGATTATCTACCAAATATTTATTTGCAAATGTGTAATATTTTTACTATACACATTTTATCCTAGGAAATACTTCGTAAAAATTTATTTTTCTCAGGCTCTTGGTGGGTAAGGGGGGGATGTCGCCCCCTCAGCCCCCCTTAATTCCGCCATTGGTCGTGTGGTTGGGTGATTGCGAGGAAGGATGACGAGGGGCCGAGTTTTAACGAGTTATTGGTTGGGTGGGGGTGGCAGCATGTGTGCATGTTGATGGTAGCTGAGGTTTGGTAAGTAAATGGCGAGTGAAGTGAAGCGAAGAGAGATGTGTAGGTGGTGGTGTGTGAGGTAGAAGATATATGTGTTACGTAAAGTCAGTAATTCGCTTTGGGGGTCGTAAGATTAATCGGCTATATAGCCAATGAAATATAGAAGTGGGGATTCAGTCGGCTGCAGATCGTCATACCAGGGAGTGACTGTGCTCTGCCATGTTTGCGAGTATCAAACTCTTAGGGTCACACACCCGACTTGACTTTTATCATAAGGTATGTAATTTTTTCCTATATGATTTGTTTAGATTTTCACGATTTTTTTCTTGATTTTTCTATTTCGAGGTTACGGCTGCAAACATTCAATATTGAGTTCGGAGTCAGGAACATAATATGTTCATTGATTTGTATGAATTGTACAATTTTTTTGGCGATATTTCTCGATTTTTTATGATTGGTTGTTGAGGGGTAGGGGGTATTGGTTAGTGTGGTGGGTTGACCAGGGGTCTAAGATTATATTTTCTTCGATTTTTAGAGTTTTTTGTAGTGGGAGTGATGGTTGGATGGTGAAGGGTTGGTGGTGATGGGTGTTTAGGTGGGCGTGTGGGGGTAGTATGGGGAGGGGTGTGGTTGTGTGGGTTTGGGGAAGGGAGTGGGGGAGGGGTGGTGGTGTTGGGTAAAGGTTTTAGGTGAAGGAGGGAGTATGTGCAGGATGATGGTCGTTGGATGGAGCCGTGTCCACTGATCTGCACCAATCCGCTGGACCTGACTCGGAGCTTCGAATCCTCTTTTACTGCTATGAGGATTAAGTAACTCATTCTGCTAAGAGCCAAGAATCCTCTTGCTACCCTGTGGACCTTTCGGCTCTCACATCGTAGAGCTTCGAATCATCTTTGCTCATTTTTCCATTTTTTGGAAATTTTGTGGTGAAAAAAGTGATTGTTTGGTAAAATAATTAATTCCTGAACTGATTTTGGATATAAAATAGGAATTTTCGAAGGCTTTATGGGTTATTTTGAGGGAAAATACGGGTTATTTTATCCCCCGCTGCGAGACCTGGCTATGATATGAACCAAGATGGCGGATGACTGCAAGCTCCGACTCCATCAGTCCTGCCCCGAAAGGAACATATTTACACTACTCTCGAAAAAGATTTTGTACCACTTGTATGTGGTTTGGTTACACATGGATAAAGAATAATATTGAATGAAACAATACAAAATAAAATTAAACCAGGTTATAGGAAGTTTTAATTTATGTAGTTTTTTGTACGATTCTCAAAATGGAACAAAATAATACAATAGGTTACAGTTCAAAATACACTATTGTGTATGAAAATTGCAAAATCTAGAAAGGATAACCCGAATGAATCTAAACTAGAATGTTGTGTAGAACAGTGTACCAGCAATAAGTGATTACGATTACAGAGAGATGGCGTACACGTAGGCCCAGCAGCACCCTCTCTTGTGTGACCGGAAAAATCCATGTTACGCCAAGCTCAGCCAGTGAAGAGCCGTCAAATTAAGTGAAAGCAAGTGCCAGGATGCCTCGTCGACGTCAAAGGGCGCCATGTCAGCATGTGAGTGAGTTCGTACCGAGCAGAATGATCGGTCTCCGGGAAACGGGTTTGTCATGCCGTGACATTTCGGCTCGTACAGAGTATGTTGCTACGACAGTGATGCGTGTGTGGTACCAGTGGATAGAAGAGGGTCGTACGCAGCGATGAGTGGGTACTGGACCACGGAATGTGATCACAGCACAGGATGATCGCCATCTTGTCCGCATGGCCGTAACGGACCGTACAACCTCATCCACAGTGTTGGCTCGACACTGGAGCACTGCAACGGGTGTGGACCTGTCTGCGTCGACGGTTCGACGCCGTCTGNCCACAGTGTTGGCTCGACACTGGAGCACTGCAACGGGTGTGGACCTGTCTGCGTCGACGGTTCGACGCCGTCTGCTACGGGCTGGACTGGTGGCACGCATGCCATTGCGTCGGCTTCCATTGTCCAGAAACCACAAACACCTGAGACTGCAATGGGCACGTGAACGCTGTTGCGCGGAGTGGCAAAATGTAGAGTTTTCGGACGAGTCCCGCTTCAACCTGTCCTACAGTGATGGCCGCATACGTGTTAGATGCTACCATGGTGACCGCAATCTGGCAGCCTGCATTGTGGAGTGGCATAGCGGACAAACGCCAAGTGTGATGGTTTGGTGTGCCATTGGATACAACATGCGATCTCGACTCCTATGTATTGAGGGAAATCTGAACAGTAACCGCTACATAAGGGAGGTTTTAGATTCCAAGTTACTGCCCCTCCTTCACGCGACTCCACATGCCATATTTTAGCAGGACAATGCGCATCCACATGTGGCGAGGAATGTGCAAGCCTTCTTCAATGTACGACGGGTACTACTGCTTCCCTGGCCTGCACGTTCGCCTGACATGTCGCCCATCTAACATGTCTTGGATATGGTTGGTCGGCGACTTGTTCGTTACNCTGGCCTGCACGTTCGCCTGACATGTCGCCCATCTAACATGTCTTGGATATGGTTGGTCGGCGACTTGTTCGTTACGGACCTCCAGCAACCACTGTTGAAATTTTGTGGACTCGCATACAAACCGCATGGAGGGAGATTCCCCAGGAACATATCCAGGTCCTCTTTGATTCCATTCCACGACGTTTAGGGACTCTGATTGCAGCACGTGGGGGCTTGACGCCATACTGAATTCTCAAGGACAGAGCTAATGTATAGTTCTGTAATCCTATTCAATTGTGTATAGTCATTACCTACTTTGTGGTACTGAGTTCATTTCAATCCAATGTATCCTTCTTGGTGTTGCATTTTTCATCTTTAGTGTTATTGCTCATGTTATTAAATGCTGTGAAGAAGATTTATTGGAAATCATGTTATGCGGTTTGCCCATATTTGAATTTTAGCTTTTGAGCTAAAATTTAAAGGCAAAACAGAGAGAAGTTAAACTCTTACGAGAGGTGAACCAAGTGTCGCATTTTAAACGAATTGTGACATACATTAACTGTGACTTTTTATTAAACACTTCAGCTGAAACCAATTTTTGAGTTAACATGACTTTTTGAAATTTGTACAAATCAATCTTTTAACTTTAAATTCTCATATTTACGCTAAAAAAATACGATGAATCTTATTTTTCAGGTGATTTCGTATTTTTATAAAGTAAGCATCGATATCATATCACGAAACCATAACATATCCTAAAAGTATAGGAAAAATCTTTATCTTGAACAATCATAAACACTGTCAATACATTAAAAAAAAAAATTTGTTGCCTTTAAAATCCGAGAAGCAAATATAATTTTGAAAGCATCCTATACAAATGGGAGAAAAAAAAAAAAAAAAATATATATATATTCAAGTCGTACTTTTCTTGTCTGAAATTTTGCCATATATATTACATCAGAAGGGATATGTTTACATCTAATCGTACGTTTTGTTTTTGACATACATAGAAAAGTTATCTTACGCGTATATCCACAGCGGTCAACTATTCCTCTCTTTGAATACGTACAGTACAGGTCTCGTTTTTTTTTTCACTAAAAAAAGAGAGTTAAATCTTTCAAAAGACTTTACATTAGCTTTTCTCTTGGTAAATATCAAATGCATTTTGTAGTAACGGATAAAAAAAAATACTGTTGTACTGTGCTACTGTTGTAGTTAAAATCAACATGATAAATATACTAAATAAAAGCCTGATTTATAATAATATTTAATGTAATTCGCTTAGGACAAGAATTTTTCGAAATAAACAGTAATATTTCATATATTCGGGGACAGGCGTTAGGCTCGAGTTGGTCATCGTCACACAAAAGCACTTTATCGCATTCTTCACATTATGCATGTTTGTTCCTACTGAATTATACAACAGAAGATATTCATACTACGTAACAAACGATCTCTTCTAAAAAAAAAAATTATGGACGGTATTAATTACTTGGAGTTCAATATTTTATTTCAAGAACCCCAAATTTAATAGACATAAAAACTGAAATGCCAAATTATTACGAAATATAGGCCTAATTGCGGCAAATTAGTTAATTTAAGAGTTTATTTGCAGTAACATTTTCATTTTCCATTTTCGTTCAATTATCCGTTACTGTTATACTGGTTTTTATTTCTTTACATTTAAACGTTTAACAATTGCATGTATAATATATGTATGGTTAGACGCTCCCACACGGAGGCAAACCAGAGCACTTAGCAATCTGTTCCATTTTTTCGTCGCTGTGATTGATGATTGGCAAACCTGAATGAGAGTTGCCATCTATTACATTTTGACAGTGAAGTGCAACAGAGCGATGACTGCCATGGGGAATTACTCTTGACACATGCAACATGACCTCTGCAGAACACGTTGGGCTACCAACTGTCTGATGCGTTGAAAGTACTGGGTAACATACACTGAGGCGACAAAAGTCATGGGATACCTCCTAATATCGTGTCGGACCTCCTTTTGCCCGGTGAAGTGCNTGAAGTGCAACAGAGCGATGACTGCCATGGGGAATTACTCTTGACACATGCAACATGACCTCTGCAGAACACGTTGAGCTACCAACTGTCTGATGCGTTGAAAGTACTGGGTAACATACACTGAGGTGACAAAAGTCATGGGATACCTCCTAATATCGTGTCGGACCTCCTTTTGCCCGGTGAAGTGCAGCAACTCGACCTTANGACAAAAGTCATGGGATACCTCCTAATATCGTGTCGGACCTCCTTTTGCCCGGTGAAGTGCAGCAACTCGACCTTAACAAGTCGTTGGAAGTCCCCGGCAGAAATATTAAGCCATGCTGCCTCTATATAAGTCCATAATTGCGAAAGTGTTGCCGGTGCAGGAGTTTGTGCACGAACTGACTTCTCGATTATGTCCCATAAATGTTCGATGGGATTCATGTCGGGCGATCTTGGTGGCCAAATCATTCGCTGGAATTGTCCAGAATGTTCTTCAAACCAATCGCGAACAGTTGTGGCCCGGTGACATGGCGCATTGTCATCCATAAAAATTCCATCGTTGTTTGGGTACATGAAGTCCATGAATGGCTGCAAGTGGTCTCCAAGTAGCTGAACATAACCCTTTCCAGTCAATGATCGGTTCAGTTGGACCAGAGGACCCAGTCCATTCCATGTAAAAACAGCCCACACCATTATGGAGCCACCACCAGCTTGCACAGTTCCTTGTTGACAACTTGGGTCCATGGATTCGTGGGGTCTGCGCCACACTCGAACCCTACCATCAGCTCTTACCAACTGAAATCGGGACTCATCTGACCAAGCCACGGTTTTCCAGTCGTCTAGGGTCCAACCGATATGGTCACGAGCCCAGGAGAGGCGCTGCAGGCGATGTCGTGCTGTTAGTAAAGGCACTCGAGTCGGTCTTCTGCTGGCATAGCCCAGTACAGCCAAAGTTCGCCGCACTGTCCTAACGGACACGTCCGTCGTACGTCCCACATTGATTCCTGCGGTTATTTCACGCAGTGTTGCTTGTCTGTTAACACTGACCATTCTGCGCACACGTCGTTGGTCTCGGTCATTAAGTGCAGGCGGTCGGCCACTGCGTTGTCCATGGTGGGAGGTTATGCCTGAAATTAGGTATTCTCGGCACACTCTTGACACTGTGGATCTCGGAATGTTGAATTCCCTAACCATTTCCGAAATTGAATGTCCCATGTGTCTATCTCCAACTACCATTCCGCGTTCAAAGTCTGTTGATTACTGTCGTGCGGCCATAATCACGTCAGAAACCTTTTCACATGAATCACTTGACTACAAATGAAAGCCCAACCAATGCACTGCCCATTTATACATTTAGTACGCGATACTACTGCCATCTGTATATTTGAATTTTGCTATCCCATAACTTTTGTCACATCTGTGTATGTCAACATGTGCCTTGTTAGCGCCAAAAATTAACACTCNAATTTTGCTATCCCATAACTTTTGTCACATCTGTGTATGTCAACATGTGCCTTGTTAGCGCCAAAAATTAACACTCAGTAACCTCTTTGTGGTGAAGTTATGTTCTGTTTCCTCAGTTCGTACTGAGTGCCGGCATCAAGCAAGTTTCTGAGCTTTCACTCGACGCGAATTTTCTGTCTTCCTCGTGAACTCTCCTCGAGAAACCTGCATTTTCATTTGGCAAACGTTTGGACTTTCTTGACTTCGACACGTGTGTTGTCAGACCAGCACTCCAGCCAGTTTAGTGAAAATACTGTGGATTAATGTTGCCTCGGATAGCGTCGTTAGCACACTCTCAGACCGGTCCACGGTGCTTTGAACCAGTCGGTACTTTATACAATTGCAAATACCAGCGGTCGCACATATGGAAAACTGTGGTTTCGTGGATGCAGTAGTTAAAGAACATTCACGGTTACTTCACACTTTTCTGAAGCCTTGCTAAATTTTTACTTCCAGGATATACCTCCGCTTTGCGCGAACAAAGCTTAACCAAGTCTAGAAAATTACTTGTCCCAACGCACCGCATTCGCGCACACTACGTGAAATAATATTTTTGCACAGGAACTATTTCTTACTAGGTGTTACCAACATACCTGTTTTCTGATCTCTTTTTATTCATATTAATTATAAATATTATATTATATTTTACGAATAAAATCTAAGTAAAAGTTAGAAATTTAACCAAAAATAACTTACTTTTACGTTAACAGAAGTATAAAACATGATACGTGGTATATTTAGGAAATAATCTAACACGGCATACATGGGGCGATTTTTCAAAGGTTAGATTCAAAAAGTGTGAAGAAACCGCGAATAGACTATAACCTAAAAGTCATTTGTCAGTGATTTTTTTTACTTCATAGATAGACTTTTGGTAACGGAAAAAAAAAAATTACTAACAAGTTTCTGTTAAATAGCGTGTACCAGTAGCTTCAATTCTAACATTTTTACCAAACATCCTCTCTATGAACTTTCACTGACAAAAAAAAAAAAAATCGAAGCACTCAGAAAGAATGATTCATCACTCTAAATTAGAATTAGTGGAAAATCACTGATTTTCAGTCGAATGCAACTACTCGGATCAGTGAAAATGGCTTCACTTAGAATTGGTGGAAAACCATTGCTTGTTTCAGGGACACAATTTCATTAGAAGTGCCGCAGTCAACTGAACGTGGTGAATTAAAAAAATAGGTTTTGTTGAATTTAGCTGAATCATTAAGAGAAATACTGTACATATATCTCCGACAGTCTCTGTTAATGTGCAATTTGACATAATTTTAACAAAAAAAAAATATATACTTTTATACCGAGGATATGAACCCCCAGTATTTTGTTTACAGACTGGCGGAGACACCAAACCGACGTTTTATTCAATGGTTAAAATATACGTATTAAAGTATTGTATCAAAAATATGTACCTTTAAATTGTATAAAATTTCTTTTTGTATTTAGTTCAATTGGTACCTAATATTAAGATTGTAGATGCGAATAGTACGTACGATTGCACTCACTTCACTACGTTTCATGCAATTTAAACCTCCGAACCGAGAGCTACGATGATAGAATGAAAACGANAACGAATGAAAGACGGGTTATTCATGTTCCCTGGTAAAATAGTATTATTAAAGACGAAATTCATATTAAAAATAATATTTTTTATGTGTTTCAGTAGTCCGTGTGTTGTTTACTTATTTAAATGTTTATGGAATTATTTACTTTCAAACGCATTACGTCCGATTACTAACAGAGCAGTCGAAAATTATATCACTTGCCAGACATGGCACAGTTGACGTATAGTTAACCCGTCAGTGGAAAATTTCGCTTATTCAATAAAGGAAGGAAAACGGGAGTATTTTTGCTGAATTTCCAGATAACACATTTTAAAGTAACTATTTGGTCGGTCAAACGTTATTCACTGATTGAAAAGAGATATTCTCATAGATTCAGGTTTAGAGAGTATTATCCCAATTATGATGATACTTATTTCATGTGATACATGTGGTTTAACTAATCCATCAGTCAAAAAGGAAATCACTAAAAAACAGCGAATAAAATTGTTGATGAATCAGTGGAAAATATCACTGAATCAATTAGCGAAGGAAAACGGGCATTTTTTCTCACTAATTCATCAGTTAAGTTGACTGAAGTGACTGCTGAATACGTTAGGTGCTGTTAACTGTTTTAAACAGTGTAATTCTCATAGGTTTGCGTGAGGAAGGGCGGACGTATCGTGCAATTGTCGAGCTTGCCAGACATTGCGATGTCAAAGTGGCCCGATGTTGGAACCAATGGGAACGTGAGAGCAATCACACACGTCGTGAATTTTCAGGTCGACCAAGACAACCAAGAGACGATCGCCGTATTGTGCGCCAAGCACTGCACATCTCTATGACATCGCAACCTGACATCCGGATATTCCGGACACAGTAATTGGACACACTACAACATCCCGTATCGTTCCGCACCTTGTAAAGGTGACTGGCACCAGCATTAACCGGGTTACGGGTTCACAGTCCAATGCGCAGATCGACACTAATTCCAGAGCAGAGAGACCGACGTTTGGAGTGGCGGTGTAACAGGGAAGCATGGAATGGACGAGTGACGCCGCACCCTCTCAGTGACAAATCTCGGCTCCGCACTACCACGGATGACATTCGTCCACCGAGGGAAGAGGGTATGTACATCCTGATAATGTTTTGGAAAGACAGCGGAATTACTCCTGGCACTGTGGTATGGGCATCCATAGGGCATGACTTCAGGTGGTCACCTCTGGTAGTAATTCGGGTGACTGACGGCACAGCGGGAACGCTCTTCTACTCACTGCAAATGTACATTAGGTGTCATGTTGAGACACTCTCGAGACCAGCAATATTCCTTATGTCCCCGACAGAACATGTGTGGAATCAACTCGGACGTTAATTCCGACCAGGTGCCAATTTGCAGGATATCGAGAGTCAGTTGAAACACCTGTGGGCCGACCTGCCTCAAGAGAGGATATTAAGGTTGTACAACTTTGTTCCGAACCGAATCGGTGCATATTTCTAGGCCCGAGAGGTAATATTTTCTGACATGTTACTATATTCATACTGCCAACTCTGTTGTCCTAGTGATCTGATATCTTCTCTGAAATAAAACCACATGATAATATTTCAATGTGTAGTTTAATTTAATTTCCCTTCTTATAGGTGCTTGCTTTACTTTTCTGACCGTGAGTGTACATGTGTGTAGAATGTAGATATTTGCGTATGTGTAAGACGAGAAGCAGGGCNGGTATGTACATCCTGATAATGTTTTGGAAAGACAGCGGAATTACTCCTGGCACTGTGGAATGGGCGTCCATAGGGCATGACTTCAGGTGGTCACCTCTGGTAGTGATCGGGTGACTGACGGCACAGCGGGAACGCTCTTCCACTCACTGCAAACGTACATTAGGTGTCATGTTGAGACACTCTCGAGACCAGAAATATTCCTTCTGTCCCCGACAGAACATGTGTGGAATCAGCTCGGGACGTCAATTCCGACCAGGTGCCAATTTGCAGGATATCGAGAGTCAGTTGAAACACCTGTGGGCCAACCTGCCTCAAGAGAGGATATTGAGATTGTACAACTTTGTTCCGAACCGAATCGGTGCATATTTCTATGCCCGAGAGGTAATATTTTCTGACATGTTACTATATCCATACTGCCAACTCTGTTGTCCTAGTGATCTGATATCTTCTCTGCAATAAAACCACATGATAACATTTCAATGTGTAGTTTAATTTAATTTCCACTTCTTCTTATAGGTGCTTGCTTTACTTTTCTGACCGTGAGTGTACATGTGTGTAGAATGTAGATATTTGCATGTGTGTAAGACGAGAAGCAAGGGGGGAGGGGGGGCTTCATGGATAATTTCAGGCACATTCAAATGTTGATATAGTCTGATATAATATGCCTTCGTAACCCTCCACGCTTTGAAATAAAACTATTGATCAGTCTTTGAGCGGAAATCCATAAGCGTTATTATTATTTTATAATTATTAAGACACATTGTTTTAAACCCAACGTCATTAAAAGCAGTAGTATACAGATGTTAATTATGTTTGTAATGTAAAACCCCAAGAAGCATTAAAAANTAAAAAAATCCAATAAAGAAACATTATGAGTGCATTAACATTATTTAGTCATAAAATCTCTACTGTGTTGAATCAGCCTCATCTTCCTCTAAAGCGTTATACTAAAGTTAAAAAATTATGTATGATAAAACCTACTCTTTTACGGCCTTAATTCCTATTTAACTTCATCCCGTCAACATTTTTATGTTATTTTTTAAAAATAAAATAGTTATTTTCGTGCGTCATCGTAAAGCCCGTGTTTTTCTTTCCCTTTCGTCTCTTTCCTCCTTCTCCTTTTGTTTCGAGCATTTCCTGGTCATTTTGTACGTTGCCGGAGTAACGCTACGGGTGCATGGTCAGTCCATTTCAGACTGGTATTTTCCTCGCGATGAGTTTTCGACGATCGTCTCGGGGAGGAACCTCTCCCGCGAGACGAACTTTTATGTTTCGATGTTATTACGTTTGTTAAAAGAAAGCAACAAAAAAATTCCGAAGGCGGTTTTACTACGAGGAGGGGTCGGCGGCACGAGCTGTTTCGAATTCAGTTTACGTGCGCTAGGGGAGATGAAGGAGGTGGTGGGTGGTAGGGAGTATACACCGTTCAGGGTAAAGTGAGCACTTTTGAAATCAACCTTTGAACATTTTCGCTGTCCCTACATGCATATATTTTATCAGGCACAGTGAGTGGCATGCATCCAGTTGTAAAGATGGAAACGGTGGAAGGAAATTAGTTCAATACACTAACGTTGAATTATAAGTGCTTGGTAAAAATATGTAAATATTTAAATTAGTTTTTTTTTTTTTGCTTTCTGTTATTTTAATGTATATAAGTGCAAGAATGATCGAAATTGGTAAAATATTTACTTTCACAATAATTTCACAGTTTCACTTGACCGACGAAAGTCGTCAGGCTCATGACAATGTTAAGTTTACATATATAGAGATGACAACCTGCTTAAAATTCCACGACACAAAGGTAGAAGTAAACACGAAGTGCATACAAGTAGATGTTGACAGGGACGGATCTAGGCTTTCCTTCACCCGGGGCAGAAATCGTGATTTGGACCTCCTCCCCCCCCCCCC
>NQII01005173.1:222548-234078 GCA_002778355.1 Clitarchus hookeri | reverse complement strand
AACACGTACCTTGCATAATTTGTTTTGCGTTCGTGTGCATTATAGTGTAAAACAAAGTAGGTAGATATTGCACAATTGTAATTTATTTCCACTCACTCGCCTTTTATTTATTTTAAACTGTGGTAGTCTAAAAAATATTTTCGGCCCATCTGGCGTCCTCACTAACCCGGCGCCCGGGGAAGGCTGCCTCCCTTATATTGGTCCCTTGTTGTTTAGCAGGGCTTGCAAAAGTGCTCAGTTTGCCATGAACAGTGTATACGAGAGGTGGTGATGTGGGTTATGTGGAAGTTCGAGGGGGGTGGGGACGGGGTGGNATGAACAGTGTATACGAGAGGTGGTGATGATGTGGGTTATGTGGAAGTTCGAGGGGGGTGGGGACGGGGTGGAGGTGGCTTCCACTCGCCGGGCAGGGGCCGCGGAGTGTAGACCGCGGGGGAAAGAGGGTCAGCAGTCGCGCCGGCCGGCAGACTGTCTGTGGAAGGTCGGCGCCGTGGGTCGCTCTCTCAGCCTAGCGAGGCGTGAGCATACGCTGTCAGATTGTGTTCCGATGACCAACTCTGTACGGTTTGTAGAGGCGTTGGGAAAAGCGGTTTCCGACAAATGCAATAGTTGCCACCATACGCAATCTTAACGTAATTTACTCCTTCAGACAGTGTTTAGTCAAGTTATGCTCAGTATTAAATTATTTCGTATATACCTTGGGCTTGTGAAGAAAATGTAAACAAATGGCAGCACTGTTCGAACACGCGATATTGGAAATTACGGTCGCGGTGGTGCAGTCGTTAAACTACTCGCCTCCCATTAAGGCGAACCGAGTTAGATTCCCGGCGGGGTCACTCCCGGGTTTTCACATGTGAAAATCGTGCCAGATGATGCCACTGGTCGGTAGGGTTTTCTCGGGGATCTCATTCCCCCCGCCCTTGCATTCCGGTGCTTCTCCACACTCACCTTACTTCACCTTCATCGGTTCTCAAGACCTCGATGCTAAGAGACGTCCAAGCCTCTCTTGTTTTGACAATTCGCGAGTCAATGTTGAAGAATGCCAATATTTAGTCCATGCTTTACATTATACTGTTTTTTTTTACAAGAAAGGATATTTTTTAAGTATTGATTTCAAAAGTTCCCACTTAATCACGTACCAGTTATAATTTGCGTGACACAGTAACAGGAAAACTAAATTGGTAACCAAGCAAAAACCATGCAACTGAAAACTATTACGGATTCCTAAAAAAATATAATCATCAATAGGGGCTATACATCTTTTGACAGATATCTAGAATAATTAATATTTTTAGACCCCATCTTTAAACCTTTATAGTTCATCATCTTTAGTAGATTACTTCAGCAGACAGTGACACTGCACGTGACATATTTATAGGAAATACGGTTATGACAACTCGGATGTTTCTTTGCTACTCTGGTAAAGGAAGGAAAATAAGAGTGAGGATCAATAATGTAAGGTTCTGTTCTGTGCTACGGGTTGTAGGTATAACATAGGCACGAGCACCACTTGATCCTACTTTTCTACACATAGTCCTCTAGCCAATTTAAACACCGAACATGGCATGGCACAAACTCGATGATTCCATCCCTTTAAAAAGCAAGATCTCTATGTTCCAAAAAGTTTTGGACAGCACAATTAAATCATCCCGAAATCGCGTTTCACCAAGGCACTTGTTTTTGTAGACCAAACAAATGGAGATGAACGGGGCCAAATTCAGACTGTAAAGAAAATGTTCCATAATGCAAAAGTTTCTGTGATGCCCGCATTGTGTGAAGTCTGTCATTACTGTCAAGAAGCCTAACACCTCTCGATAGACGATTTGGTATCTTCCTGTGAAGTTGAAGCAGACCTTATGTATAAAAATAACAAGTCGGGGTCTTTTCATTTATTTTTAATAATAATTATTTTGTCAACTTAAGGAGTTGCGTTAATATGCGTGAAAATTGGAGGTATTATGTTAATCAGCGTAGTTTACAGCTCAGTAATTTTTGTAACACATTTCCTAGGAATTTCGGGCCCTTCCTTTTTCTTTTTTCCGAACATGGCTGAAGGGCAGGAAAGGTAAATGTAGTCTGAAATCTTTATACACACTCTCTTACATCATGGACCGAGCNGGCAGGAAAGGTAAATGTAGTCTGAAATCTTTATACACACTCTCTTACATCATGGACCGAGCGAGATGGTGCAATGATGAACCTTCGGACTCGCATTCGGAAGGACCTTGCTTCGAATCCCGGTCCGGGCATCCTGATTTCGGTTTTCCACGGTTTCTCGAAATCACTCTGTAGCGAATGCTGGGATTGTTCCTTGCCAAATGCCACGGCCGATTCCTTCCCGNTAACGTAATTTACTCCTTCAGACAGTGTTTAGTCAAGTTATGCTCAGTATTAAATTATTTCGTATATACCTTGGGCCTGTGAAGTAAATGTAAACAAACGGCAGCACTGTTCGAACACGCGATATTGGAAATTACGGTCGCGGTGGTGTAGTCGTTAAACTACTCGCCTCCCATTAAGGCGAACCGAGTTAGATTCCCGGCGGGGTCACTCCCGGGTTTTCACATGTGAAAATCGTGCCAGATGATGCCACTGGTCGGTAGGGTTTTCTCGGGGATCTCATTCCCCCCGCCCTTGCATTCCGGTGCGTCTCCACACTCACCTTACTTCACCTTCATCGGTTCTCAAGACCTCGATGCTAAGAGACGTCCAAGCCTCTCTTGTTTTGACAATTCGCGAGTCAATGTTGAAGAATGCCAATATTTAGTCCATGCTTTACATTATACTGTTTTTTTTTACAAGAAAGGATATTTTTTAAGTATTGATTTCAAAAGTTCCCACTTAATCACGTACCAGTTATAATTTGCGTGACACAGTAACAGGAAAACTAATTTGGTAACCAAGCAAAAACCATGCAACTGAAAACTATTACGGATTCCTAAAAAAATATAATCATCAATAGGGGCTATAAAACTATACATCTTTTGACAGATATCTAGAATAATTAATATTTTTATGACCCCATCTTTAAACCTTTATAGTTCATCATCTTTAGTAGATTACTTCAGCAGACAGTGACACTGCACGTGTCATATTTATAGGAAATACGGTTATGACCACTCGGATGTTTCTTTGCTACTCTGGTAAAGGAAAAAAAAAAGTGTGAGGATCAATAATGTAAGGTTCTGTTCTGTGCTACGGGTTGTAGGTATAACATAGGCACGAGCACCACTTGATCCTACTTTTCTGCACATAGTCCTCTAGCCAATTTAAACACCGAACATGGCATGGCACAAGCTCGATGATTCCATCCCTTTAAAAAGCAAGACCTCTATGTTCCAAAAAGTTTTGGACAGCACAATTAAATCATCCCGAAATCGCGTTTCACCAAGGCACTTGTTTTTGTAGACCAAACAAATGGAGATGAACGGGGCCAAATTCAGACTGTAAAGAAAATGTTCCATAATGCAAAAGTTTCTGTGATGCCCGCATTGTGTGAAGTCTGTCATTACTGTCAAGAAGCCTAACACCTCTCGATAGACGATTTGGTATCTTCCTGCGAATTACCGCCTTTAGTCATCGTAATTTTGCACCATACTTGTTAGCTATGACTGATTCTTCAACCTGCGGTATCTCAAGTTGAAGCAGACCTTATGTATAAAAATAACAAGTCGGGGTCTTTCCATTTATTTTTAATTATAATTATTTTGTCAACTTAAGGAGTTGCGTTAATATGCGTGAAAATTGGAGGTATTATGTTAATCAGCGTAGTTTACAGCTCAGTAATTTTTGTAACACATTTCCTAGGAATTTCGGGCCCTTCCTTTTTCTTTTTTCCGAACATGGCTGAAGGACAGGAAAGGTAAATGTAGTCTGAAATCTTTATACACACTCTCTTACATCATGGACCGAGCGAGATGGTGCAATGATGAACCTTCGGACTCGCATTCGGAAGGACCTTGCTTCGAATCCCGGTCCGGGCATCCTGATTTCGGTTTTACACGGTTTCTCGAAATCACTCTGTAGCGAATGCTGGGATTGTTCCTTGCCAAATGCCACGGCCGATTCCTTCCCGTCGTTGCATCTCTGAGCAACTTGCTCCGTCTACAATGACTTCGCCGTCGCCTGCCTTACATCACGGAGTACCTTGTAGAGCTCAGCAGCGAGCAAAACACCGTTTCATGAGGGTTCGTAGCTTACACTGATAACTGTAGCACGACGTTGCTTCCGCAGGAAACCCGTGTTCTATTAGTTGTGTTTCCATCTGAAATCCTGGAATAATTAACTCTAACTGGNCGTTGCTTCCGCAGGAAACCCGTGTTCTATTAGTTGTGTTTCCATCTGAAATCCTGGAATAATTAACTCTAACTGGTTCTCGGTCAAATGAGCACCTTCAAGAGGCCTTCTTGGGTTCTTCTTTGTGCCTGTTACCAAGTGAGGCGGCGCAAAGTTAACACAATGGACTCGCATTCAGTAGAACCTGGGTTTAATTACCGGCCCGGCCATCATCATTTCGGTTTTATGAAATTCCTCCAGATGAAAACCGCGATGGTTCATTAACACAGGTCATGGAGGATTCTTTCCCGGTTAATTAACATTACAGTGGACTAAATGACTTAAGTGTGCGGCGATCAGGTAACCACTTGAAACTGTTATAGACATGGATATGATTCCACTGTTCCAAATGTCCATTAAGTATAAAGATAAACCAATTTCACTGACCACCAACTCAAAACAACTCCCAGCAATGCGTTAAAGTATAGAATTACTTTTCATCATAATTCGTAAGATACTGTAGACATGCTAGTCACTGTTTACAGCAAACTATATACATAATAATGGACTGATAATTTTTTAATGTTTATTCTAGAACTGTCCAGTTAACCATGAACTAGTTCTAGGCGAGGGCACAGTAATTTTAAAGCCTGTAATACTACACAATGACCCACACCACGTCTGGCCTATAGCTTGTATTCGACGTGGGATTAACAAATACAAGTCACCCATGATGTGCAAGGGGATATACACCTTTTCCTTGTGCAGGGCGTTCTCTGAGATTGAGAAACTATATCTGGAGGTAGAAGCCATGCACGCCATTTGGAATCCAAAATACACCACAAAGGTACAATTTATTACGTTACGATCACGGGCCTGAGTAGACGAGACGAGACGATACACTCTATCCTTGTACTCATAGGAACATGCTTGAATACGCCAAGTACTGTGAATAGTAGCGTTGTCGTCTCCGAACAAATGCAGTTCGCCAGGGATTACAGTCTAGAAAATAGGATGAAGATTATCACGAAGAATGCTGAAATACTGTGATCTTCCCGTGCAAAACAACACGTTATCCCCGACCACGGTGAAATATTGCCCCCTACCACTTCACAGAGTTATCTCCAGCAGGAAAGAGGCAGCAAACATGGTAACTTTCGCAGGAGTTCTCTGGACCTAAACACGCCTGGTGGTCTGAAATATAGTAAATGCATATTAGTTAGACTATATTTGCTGTCCCAAAAGTTGGAATGTTCAGTCTTCGAGCTACAATAGTTTTGGATGATACCGAGTCCCAGAGATGAGTGCTCGTTTAGGTTATCTGAGGCACTGTTGTCTTGTTCTTTCGGGGCACTCTCCGCTCAGAAATATTATTTTAATCATATCGGTGAGATTTGAATATCGTCAACGCTTTTCTTTTGAAAATGACGTCTCATCATGTAGTTTCGTGTAAGTTGCCACTTGATACAGGGCTCCTTGTAATAGACGCAATGCAGGCTGTTTAGATATAGAGCCTCCAGCGAAGTCCTGTATGCTCAAACGATTATGCCTCTTTGGAAGTCTGATAGGCTGGACGTAATGGCGTTTGAATTTTAGCATAAGGCTCACAAAAAATTCGCAAAATTGCTTCTGACCNCTCAAACGATTATGCCTCTTTGGAAGTCTGATAGGCTGGACGTAATGGCGTTTGAATTTTAGCATAAGGCTCACAAACAATTCGCAAAATTGCTTCTGACAGGCTGATACCTCCACCTTCACAGCTATATAGCAGCAGATTTATGTGGTAACTGTTGTAGCTGTGCTATAACGACGAAGTACGACCCGTTTTCCTATGGAAGGCCATATCATTTTGTACCTCATTTGTACATCACATAATTACAAGCATGCCCAATGACTGGTTGAACAGGAAGACACTAACCGTCCATCGCTGATGGCTTTGGTTCGACGCCAGTTCCTGCTGGACTGCGAATTCTCATGTGTTGCTGTGGCAGACGTTTACATAGTAGGGCATAATTTTTTCGAGCTTGTACCATCAGTGCCTCAGTCATCATTGGGCTGCTTCGCGACCCTCACCTAATCTCATTTCATGCATTCTCCAGCTCTGACTCACACGAGTTGGGATAGTGTCTGAGTCCTTATAACTACGTTGAGAATGCTGCAAACCGTAAGTGAGGCTAGTATATTACACAATACATCGCAAGTGTGATGTTAAAACGGTTAAAATATCGACAGGTAATCTTAGAAAAAATGATTATGATTTAATATTTGGTAGTCAGTGGGGTTTTTGAACACAGAAATAGAGTTTGTCGAAATATCAGGATTGGGGAAGGAATCGGCCATGTAATATACACACATGAAAAAGTACATTAAAATAAAAATGAAGTCAAAGCTGTTATGATAAAGTTTAAAATGCTAAGGTCGTAGGGATATATCCGCTTTAACACGGAATGAGTTGAGCGCGGCAATTTCACGAACCAAACATTAAATTCTCGTTGATTTAATTTCGACGCGCCAGACGTCCTGGCGCGCGAACTGCCAGCTCATTTTAAATAAGCGTTCTAAAGAAACTTCTGAATGTTTTCACAGTCCTTACGAAAAAATCTCGTTCTTAAAGGGCATGAAACATAAAATAACTCCATATACGTCAATTGAATTAGACTGAGTGTTAGAAGACAACATAGGAAAACTAAAAATGAGTAATCCAAAAGAACGTTAATTTTTTTATTTTGTGAGCTGCTATTTTTCAATATTGGTGTATTTATTTCGCATATCATCTTGTGCCACGATAACATATAACATGTAAAACGCCAAAAATAACTCAACATAAATATATAATTCTGGTAAAATATTTTCTTTTATAGTAGAAACAATTCCGTGGGATTTCCCTTTCTTTGTTTTTCTCTAGTGGCTTCCATAAAATTTAACGCGATTTAACTCTATAGCATTAATTTACGTCCCATGCGCTCCTAAGATGACTCCAAAATACAAATTTCAAGACATCTAGGGTATCGTAAATACTATCGTGACGTCTTTCAACACTGCCGAAAACGGTATTTTCTGACTGTCATACCAGAAACATTTCTCAGTACCAACAAAACACGCTTTTACGATCATACTGACTTCTGCTACACAGCATCCACCAGTGTGGAACCTACGCTATCGTTCCCGAACCCGTCATATTCAGATCGACCACAAAAGGACGATTTCAGTGGCACAGGTCCCTGAGGCTTTCGTAGAATGATTTAGATGAGTCGGGCACAAGTCGGGCACTGGGTGTCCTGCTCCGGACACCCAGGGGCTGGGTGTCCGGAGCAGGAACCGACATCATACTCTGTCATTCCGGTCACCCAACCGCCATATTGGATCTGGCTGACCTTGACCCTGACCCATGAACTTGACCCTGTGCCCGCGAACTTGAATGATCTTGAAACCAAAGAAATTGTGATATTTTTTCCCAGTGTTTGGTGAATATTGTAAGAATTTATATTAAAGGCGAAACGAAAGTTTTAGCCACCGAATATAGGAATCTGAGTGAGATAATAGGATTGCAAATCGATTGATGACCCGAGCTTTTTAAGCCTTTTTAGCGATGTTCGTACATTAATTTACTACTGTTTAGTATTAATGTGCACCAGATACAAGGATTTAAGCCATCTCTAAAGATAAGGTACGGTGTAGAGACCTGAGTTTGAAAACCGAAACTACAAAAAAAATTATTAATTCACTTTCGGACTTACAAAAAATTTCAGACTTTTTTTTAGAAATTTATAATAAAGGTGAAACGATGGTTTTAACTATCAGATATAGGTATTAGGGTAAGATAAGAGGTTTGCAATTAGATTAACGACCCGAGTTTTTGAAGCATATTAGTGATGTCCGTATATAAATTTTTCACTGTTTAATATTCATGCGGAACTGATACAAAAGTTTTAAGCAATTTACAAAGGTGATGCATGGCTTAGGGCCCTGAGTTCAAAGCCTGAAATCGTAAAAAAACACATAAATTTTCTCGTGGACTTAGAAACAATCTGATGGTTTTTCCGAGTGATGGGAGAAAGTGCATATATAGCCCTGACGCACACTGTTTCCTTAGTTGATGTTCAGGCGTCGAGAAATTAACATCGATTTGGAAGTATTACAGTGAAGATGAATTGTGAATGCAAAGGCCTGCCTTTGACCTCATCGAACATAGAGCCGTGACCTGCATCATCGCTGCCTGATTGCCGACTGTGTCGATTCTGCGATCGAGATTTACATTCGGTCAAAATGTTTGTTGACATGAAAGAACCGCCTGTAGGAAGAGTCCATTTCGCACAATAAAACATTACGCCAATGGCCACATGCAGTTTATTCAAGATGATACATTGAAGGAACACATANTGCTTGTTGACATGAAAGAACCGCCTGTAGGAAGAGTCCATTTCGCAC
Source organism: Clitarchus hookeri (assembly GCA_002778355.1). Classification (NCBI taxonomy): domain Eukaryota; kingdom Metazoa; phylum Arthropoda; class Insecta; order Phasmatodea; family Phasmatidae; genus Clitarchus; species Clitarchus hookeri. The sequence continues at coordinate 225,375 of NQII01005173.1, read as the reverse complement.
AATGAAACATTACGCCAATGGCCACATGCAGTTTATGCAAGATGATACTTTGAAGGAACACATCAAGATTTGCAATGGTTCGTCTATTGGGAGCCAGCAAGTGATGGCGCCAATACCCCCTGATGCATCAGTGGGTACTGATTAGTCAGGCGATAATGACGAGGCAGTTAGTGCTAAAGACGGAATGAGTGCTGAAGAGTCAGTTCGTGAGGAATGTACACTTGCAATACTTTCGCGTAAAATCGATGAACTTCAAAATAAACTGTCATTGGCTCTAAATACTTATGAGCATACAACTCCTACAAAGAAAAGAATTTTTGATATTGAGGATGAAACAGGAGGTAAAGACGATCATGAAGACAACATTGATGACGACTATGACGACAGTGTTGACAGTGAAGACGATGACGATATTCTTGATGCAGTGATATACCCCTCCACCACATTTGCTGCAACAAGCATCATGAAGAAGGCACAAGGCGTCAGTAATGCTTGTTACATATTTCCCGAAAACCCCAAAGAACTTGTTGATAGGCTCAGATATTTGACTGACCTGCAAAATTCAGGGATCTCTCATTCATTGTTGAAATATCTCCAATCAAAAGAGAACTAAAGGGAAGCGTTTATATTGCATGATGTGATGAATTGCGCTCTTATGAAATTGTAATTACAAAATAATAATAAATTGGTATTATTAAATAATTGTTAATTTTTTATTTTTTTGTGTGTCGTATTACATCATCCCTCACAACTTTAAAGTGGCGCTATGAGCACTCAGATATCAAGGTAAAGATCCGAACACAGAATATTAATAAAGACTTTACATACAAAAAATGCATGAATAGTGGACTGCATAAAAAACATTAAGTCTGACACCAGGTACCAATTTTGGAGAGTGTTTTTTTTAAATATGTCAAACCCATATAATCCATTCACAGTATCTTCGATACTTTTGAAAAGAACCTTTGAAAAATCACCCTAGGAGTTACATGTTGAATTGGTTATAAAAAAATTGTATATGGAAAAAGGTTTTGTCTTGCTTTTAGCACTGAAGCACTACATAAATTGGTTGTTGTAAGTTTTAAGTATATTTTTTCAATAAATTATAATAATTTGTTAAAAGTCCGTACGAATTAAAAACGGATTTTGAAGGGACATGTTGGTTATAGCTGAAAAGAAATAGTTCGTAGGTTAAATATTAATATGTATAAATTTAATGCCGTAATTGTAAAGTTAATATTGCTAAACTATATATTTACATTTTTACGTAGCACTCATGGGTAAAGATTTCACTGTTATTAATTTAAATTAAATAAATTTCAGTGTGTGTCCAGCGGACTCATACACTCCATCTTGTCCGTTTGGGCACGTTTTTTTCAGAAGTATAACCACGCCATATTGGATATTGGAGACGCTGAATTGTGGTTATAAAACTAACGTAACACATTCTTTCTACTTATAAGATAATTCTAGGTTAAGATGTAATTTTAGTATTAGCGTTGTTATTTCTGCAGTTTATCTTTGTAAGTTTTAAATAAACGTGCAAAATATAGAAAGGCATTTGAATATTTCCGTTACGTAATTCCCTTCGCAATCCTTAACAGAAAAAAATATTTTAAAAGAATGAAAAGGAATCGAATTTTTGGTCAATAACTGATAATCGATTATTTTCGAAAGCTTTTTGTGGAGCGTAAGAGATAGCACCACATTAGCGTTGGCTTACACGTATTTCTCTTATATCGTCTTTGCACCGCACGTAGTGTTGTTTTGATGTTGTGGCAGTGAGTTTGGAAATCGAGCCGCGGGCCGTGAATTCGTAGTAAATGAAACGTTAGTGCGGGGCTGGAGGAATTTTCCTCACTTATAAGTCGCACCCCGAGTTTTCAATAAAATTTTTTAAAAATAAAATGTGCGTTTTATATGTGATAAAATAGAATAAATGGTACCCATTTATCACAGTGAAATCTTTAACCTGAGTGCTACTTCCCAAAAGTTTATTATGTAAAATTTAACTTTTTCCTTACACCAAATATGTAAATAAATCTTAATATAATAAGTAAACTTTAATTAAATTATATAATTAACAGTTCCGATATATACTTCAATCTACCGTTTTGTATGTATTACAATATTTTGCTAAATTGATTAGCATTTTTTAGACATTTGGAGAATTTTATTAAAGCATATGACAGTTAAGATTTACATGGCATTGTTTCTCTTCAAAAATAAATTTTGGTAGTTCCCACATGGACACTGTTAACAAAATATTTGATAGTTCCCACATGGCACTGTTTGTTTACAAAACATTTGACAGGTGTCACATGGCAATGTTTTGTATACACACTGCGGAAGGATATATAATCGGCTCCCTGAAAGTAGATCTTTAGCAGGGCTTAAGAAAATCTTGAAGTTACTGTGAATACATTATAGATGGAATATGGATTGATGACTAATTTAAAGACTGGACGAAATATTGATGGAAAGATTGCGAAATATTGATGGGAATATTGAAAGATAGCTGTCGATTGGCGAAGATTGTGGAGCTGATTGCGGAACTGATTGCGGTGCGTGTGGTGCTGATTGGTGATGATTGCGAAAGATTGATGGAAATATTGTAAGATAGTGGAGCACGTGGAGCGATTATGGATCAGATTTTGTAGCGGAATTATGGAAGGATTGCGAGATTGATCGAAAGATTGCGACAGATTGATGGAAAGATTGAAGGATTGATGGAAAGATTGACGAAAAGATTGCAAAAGACTGATGGAAAGATTGCGAAAGATTGATGGTAAGATTGCTGTGTATTGGTTTGGGAAGGGGGGGGGGG
>NQII01005173.1:184143-222538 GCA_002778355.1 Clitarchus hookeri | reverse complement strand
GATAATTGGTTGCGGATTGGTGAAGATTGTGAAAGATTAATGTAAATATTGGAAGATTAATGGATTAATCCAAATATCGATGGAATGATTGGACTATTGATGGTGAAGAAGAGCACGGAAGTTAAGACTGTTAATACCCTCGTGCATTCCAAGTCTCCAGAGCCTGGCAGTATTGGCATTAAAATTAGCACCAATTAAGCCTATAAAAGTGTTGGAGATGCTGATCCATACCATGATTATAACATACTCATGCATGTGGTCACTATTAGTATGATGGGGTTGGTTTTTAATCATATATATATACATTAAAAACTGAGTTGCATTCATACTTACAAAAACAGTAGAGGCAGTGAATAATTGGCAGATTCTGGCATCGTATATTAATCAGTCTTCAAGAGAGGGGGCTGGAAATGCAGTAGTTGGATGAGAGACTTTTGTATGTTTCCGTAATACCCTATGTATAATTTCGGCACAATATAAATATATAAATAAATAATTTAAAATTTTAAATAATTTTAATGTAGATAAAAAATACATATTTACGATTTGACATACCCTATGCCTATAAAACCAATATGGCTGCCAGAAACAAACACATGCTTGAAGAATTAGTGGACGTAACTGCCGAGCACCTTCGGGCATGTTCGTCAATCCTGAATCGCCGGCTTCCAAGCACCCTCTGAGTCGAGCCGAAGAAACGATCCTCAGTAAGTGAGCTCCAATCACAGCCACAGTCACAGCACCGAGCTTAACTCCCATTTAAAATAAATTGGCCCAGAAGGAACATAATCATACTACTGGTGTTACTGGGTGACCACGCGGTTCTTGGTTCGAACCAGATAAGTCATGTATGAGCAAGCCAATTTTACATGAAAACTTGTAGTTGCACGTCTGTAAGCCTAAGATCACTCATAGAAAACCCTTGAGAGTACCCAACACGCCGACACACCTGACCTCTATCCATAATGAACGTGACCACGGCCAGGCATATACAGCAATACCATCCCGAAAATGATTTTAATTTAAAATTTGATGCCCTCATTTACAGGTCAGTTGTCAACGTGTCTACCCGCAGGAAAGTTAGTGTATTAAAAAAAAATTTAGTAACATTACATTTTCCATTTAGAACTCTGATTAGTGTATAATATGAAAACTCGTTCAGAAAAAAAAAGATTCTTGTCTGTTCCTGGCAGGATCGGAGACTTACGGTGGAAAAATGTTCATATTGCGGCAGGCAGTGTCAAATTATCGTAGTTTCACCTCATCACGAAACTCTATGCGTACCGCGGATTTCACCCATACTACATGACTTGGGTTAAGAAAGCTCATATTCATCTTTATCTTTAAGATCACCCGTATCATCTTCATTATCATCTTCAGTTCTGTCTTCATCGTTATCTCCTCCAGATAATTTATTTTCATTGTTATCTTCACTAGCTTCATCTTCATCGTATTTATCTTCATCTTTATAAGCATCATCTTCAGATTAACGTTCATCATGTTCATTTTTGTCATCATCTTAATATTCACGATACTCGTCTTTATCATTATCATCACAATCAACATCACCATCACAGCGACTACTCTTGTAGATGATTCATGGTAAACTGAGCAGTTTCGATATCAGCAAGTGAAAAAAGGATTGCTCCTAACGGCATGTATTCTAACAACCACACTGACTAGCATGCTCCTAGTTAAGTTGGCAGCGAAAAATGGAAAACAGTCGCATATATTAACTTCGTATTCAAAGCGTAACTTTTACATTTGTGGCCACTGAATTTATTTAAAATATTTTCAGTCTGCTTTACGCAGATTGAAATAAGAATTGGCACAATTTTTTTTATAGTTTTACGTACATCCTTACCGATATTACAGATATCACAGTTACACTTGATGGATAAAGTGAGAGGCTCAAGTGGCAATGCTAATTTTGCATTTGATGGAAAGATACAAAATGGGCAGAGAATTGAGTGAAGAGTGAGTGAAGAGATTTGCGCTGCTCTAAACCTCGAGGTCTTGAGAACCGACGAGGGCCAAGCGAGGTGAGTATGGAGTAGAATCGAAATGAAGGGGCGGGGGAAACAGGAGATCCCTGAGAAAACCCGCCGACCAGCGGCATCGTCCGGCACGATTCCCACATGCGAAAATCCGAGAACGACCCCGACGGGAATCGAACCCGGTTCACCTAAGTGGGAAGCGTGCAGTCTAACCACTACACTGCCGTAGACCCCTATGGGCAGAGAATTGAACATTAGACAGTGCTTTCAAAAGCGCTCAGTTAACCGTGGACGGACTGTCGCCGTTTTGTTAAGCAACGGTCCAACATATTTGTTAAATTGGTTGCTATCGAAAAACTAAATGTACTGTGATAGCACAGTAAATAGTGATATGAGCTTGATGCATCTAGCGATGCTGCCTCAGAGGCAAGTGATACTACGTGCGTGTGTCTTTGGTCATCAGATGAGACTTGAGCTCGTGTAAACATGCCCGAGCGAGGTTATCGGCATTCGCCTGACAATTCCGGCGAGAAAACCAGCGATCTGCGCTGCCCGCTTTCTAATCACCGGCAAGTGCTAATGAGACGGCGAGAATCAATTAGCAACGAGGCATGAGAGAGAGAGAGAGAGAGAGAGAGAGAGAGAGAGAGAGAGAAGCAGTTCCATCTCGCTAGGGGAGCTGCGGTCCACAAGAGGACGCCTCGGCCTTTGTCCTGGCAGTAAGCACGTACTTCGAAGTTAACACTTCTCAGTTGCGATCCCACCCAGGCGAACCGGGTCAGAATGTGGGAATCGTGCCGGACCATGCTGCTGGTCGGCGGGTTTGCTAGGGGATCTCACGTTTCCCCCGCCCTTGCATTCCGGCGCTGCTCCATACTCACATCGCTTCACCCTCATCGAATCTCAAGACCTCGATGTTAGAGCCGCCCAAATTTCTCCACTCCATTATCAGTTGCGTGCACAGGATTTTACTTTGGTAGGGGATGAACCTCGATTTCTGAAGTAAGCACTTTGCAAAATAAGAAAACACAATTTTTTCAATGTAACAATATTTTAATTTCAAGTGAACAATGTCGGTAAATTTATTGCAATTGTTTATTTCAATTTTTAATACATAATTTTCCAAAATTTGTTTATATTTATTTATATTTTGACTCTTTGGAAGGGGCTGTAGCCCATTCAGCTTCCCCCTTGTGTACCCCGGTGGAACTTTTTATACTTGCCATTATTTCTGACTTGTATTTTTTTATTATGTTTCCGTACTAAGCTGCCGATACCAATTTGGGGGTGGGAGGCACCTTATCTGGCCTGGGATTCCCTCCACTCAAAGATAGTTTTTTTTAAATTGAGGATTGCTTAAAAATAACACGCAAGAGAGCAGCAGTTGCTTATTAACGTACTCTTCATTTTATGGCTGACTGACCGTGGAATTGTTTAAACATACATTTTTACCATAAATGACACATGCATCCATGACTTACCGGTAAATCGAACACATAACCTCTCGCACTAGCGTATTAAAACTAGATCTATAGGAAGTGAGAAAAAAATGTAACGAAAATAACATTTTTATCTAACGTTTGTTACTGAATTGTTGCCTTTTTAAATTAATGACTATGGAAAGTATGCATATTATTTTAGTGACTGATAGAGGAGTAGATACATGTCACAAACTCTGTTTGTGATGATTCTTTTTCAATATTTGTTTGTGCACTAATTTTTAGTTTTAAAAGTCGTATATTACAACAATGGATAGAACATGAAAAAAAAAAAAAAAAAGAGCTAACATTTGTGTGTGTACTGTGTATTCATATATACACCTTGTGTGTATAAGTTATAGGAAGGTTACAAAGGGTCATGTTACATAGGAAAATGGACCTTCCCCGTTTAGAAGTTGCTTGACCCATTCTTGACTGATGGGATTTGCCTTGGTGCTGATTCAGTGTGAAATATCATTAAAGCGAGATTCGGTGACAGTAATTATAAATTTAATTCTTATAAAAAGAGATAACTCAATTTGTGGTTTAGTGTACATTGCCTGACAAAAAGGGGAAGTATCCGGAATGAATAGTCGAAATCAGACGTAATTTACTGTACGTACATACCATCGCTGGATGTGTCAATTATTAGAGTTGCATGATCTTTAACGCCACCACAGTGTTTTAGTTGTTCCACCAAGATTACAGCGATAGTGTTATAAGGGGTGCGCGGAGAGCCAGACAGTCAACATAGTGAGGGAATGTCACCGAGCAATCGTATGCGCATCACTAGCACTTGACGGAGTTAGATAAGCGCATAATTACACAAGGTCTGCATGAGGTCGGGTGGACGTATTATGCAATTGTCAGGCACGTGGGAGATTCCGATGTCACAGTGGGCCGATGATGGAACCGATGAGTACTTCAGGGCACCTACACATGCCGCGAAGTTTCCTGTTAACTACGACAGTCCACATCTAAGAAGATCGATGTATTGTTCACCGAGCATTACGCGACCCGATGACATCGGTGCCAGCCATCTGGACACAGATACTGGGCATTCTACAACCTCCCGCGTCATCGCGCACCACGTACAGGTGACTAGTATCAGCCAGACTACAGGTTTATCACCCGATCGTAGGCTGACGTTGCAGTCTATTCTCGGTTTCTTCACACTTTTTGAATTAAACCTTCGAAAAATTGTCCCATGTCTGACGTGTTTGGTTGTTTCCTACATATGGCATGTATCACAAGCATGTTATATTTGTATTTACTTAACATTATCTTATTTTTGGTTAAATCTAATTCTTACTTCCATTTTTTTTATAAATTATATTATTTCATATGTAAATAATAGAATTAAACCAATGAGAAAATAGGTGTTTTGGTAGCACCTAGTAAGTAATAGTTCTCCTGCAAAATATGATTAAATTGAGTGCACAAGAATACGGTGCGTTGTCCCTTTGTTGTAATTTTCTAAACTTGTTTAATTTTTGTTTGCGTGAGGCGGAGCAATAACCTGAAAGTATAACTTTAACAGGGCTTCAGAAAAGTTAGAAGTAACCAAGAATGGACCATAACACCAGAGCAAAGAAGGTGGCATTTAGAGTAATGACGTAACTAGGAGGCATGGAGTGAGGGCTAGCAGCATCGTATCATGTCCACCGATGAATCTTGGCTTTGAACTACCAAGGATGCCGATGTAAAGGGGCGAATACATATTCTGTCAATGTTGAGGAGAGACATACCGGCATTTCTCCTGGAACCACATCGTGGGTAGGTATATTACAACTTCAGGTCACCTCTGGTATTGATTCGGGATACCCAGACGGTACAGCGGTACGTCAAAAACATCCTGCTACGTCCTCAAGTGCTACTCTGCATGAGACAGCAGCATCCTGGTACAGCCATTCAACGCAACAACGCTCGTCCACACAAGGCAAATGCGTCTGTGAAATGCGTGCGTTATGTTGATGTAGGTATATTCGTGGTGAGCAAGGTTCACCGATTCCCCGACAGAACATGTGTGGGATTATTTCGAACATCAACTCCGACCCGGTGCCAGTCTGCAGGATATCGAGGGCCGGTTACAACAGCAGTGGGCCAGTTTGCCTGAGCTTCCGAAGCAATTCGGCTCATGTATTCCCGAACGGGCCCTGCATCCTAATGACATGAGATCAGTAGGCCCTTTCAACACGCGAAGTTTCATTTTAATTCGAAAACTCCTTCTAGACGTCCAATTTTTTTTGTCAGCGATTGTACATATATATAAGAGGTCAACTGCGAAAACTGATAAAACCGGTTGCAGATCACGAAATGCTGTTTTCTCTTAATGGTAGTACGTACAGGGACGCGTAATTTGCCACATAGTGACTATTCGTAACACGCGTAAGAACAGGAAAATTGAACCACTATGATTTGCTAGCTGGAAACATACTGTACATTTATTTCAATGGAATCTGAAAGTACGTGCAAAGAGGAATTCAGTGATATAGCATTTGCAATGGAAAGTATCGCAGAAATTCCAAGAAATAAGGTGCAAATATGATTAAGTTACATATCACTGTAGTATGCGTGCCTCCTTCTGCACTCGAGGTGATTCCTACCTGTTTCTTTCCACATACAGAAAGGATTCAAGGTGGTTTGTTTGTCGTTGTCTGAATGCCTGTTTCGTCAATGTTGTAAATAGTGTTTGCACTAATGCCATTTTTCGTAATCAGGTCCCATAAAATGTTGTAAAATCTGTCAACTTGCAGGCGATTAAAACCCCTGGCTCTAGCAATTGTTGTTGGCTCTGGTTGTCTCAGCGAAATTTCAGGATGCCTACAGTTAAATCCCATTAACCACTAATTACCATTACTGCGATTACTATCCCAGTTTAGTGGATGAGCTATGTTGTTCTTCTGAGCGAAGTCATATACTAGTCTCATGAATTCACTCCTTGTCAATCCGTAAAACATGCTGTCCATTTCTTTCAAGCATTCTACCAGTTTCATTTCTTGTTCTTTAGTGAATATTGTCCTGTACCGCCCAAGTTGTTTTTTTCACGAACCTTACTTGCAGTGACGGTACAGTGTCACGAAAGGTATTCCGTATTTTGTAGCAACATAATTTATTGAGCTAGATTCGCATTCTTCCATCGCCTGTTTCATAGTTTCTTCCTACCAGTCGCCTTTCATGGTTTTCCTTTTGTATTTATACACCATCTGTAAACAAAGTTAATTTTGCTTTCACATTACTTAAACTTCTTTCTTTTGTAAAATTACAGATTTTCTTGACAAACATAGTTATGATTTAAATATCAATTAAGTTCCCGTTCCTGCCATATTCATGCGCTTGTATTTAAAGTGTTATAAAATTATAAGCAAATGCTACAGCATACAGATGATGTAACGGGCCAAGTGATGCTGGTAATTCAACTAAAAAAATATTTTCTATATTTACATAAAAATTTCTTTAGAAACGAGTTTCCAATTATTTTGCAACGCTACAAGCAAAATTTTGTATGTTTACAAAGCACTGCAATATACAACATGCTAAATTAATTCTGCATGTCCATTTTTGCAACAAATTTTGTACAAAGTCTGTGGCATTTGTTGATTAAAATACAACATTATATTTACATGTCCAACAAGACAGCGTTGTCAAATTGGTTGTATTTATTACAAACATAACCTAAAAAATTAGTTCGCAAAGAATTTTTTTTTATAAAATTACAATATTAGTTATTGTGAAATAAGTTAGAATTATAGAGTATAATACCTTTGATTCACGTTTAAACTTGCATTTTCTTTTTTCTTATTTATTCATGGTAAAATATCCCCACAGCAAAATAAAAAACTGCTTTCTTTAATTTAAATTACTAATCGTAAATAAATAGAAAGAAAATAGCAAATTTACAAAAAGTCCCGTGAAGTCACGGAACGTTCTTTGAAGTTAACTGAAAGTTCGTTAATGAGAAAAACGCAGTATCCGTAATTTTTTGAAGTTATATATTTTTACTAGTACTTTCCTATAATTTCAAGGACAATTTTTTAACAGTGTGCCACATGCCTTTTATTCTATTATACAATATACAAATTACATGCAAGTAAAGGAAAAGCACGAAAATTCAACTTGGCGATAAAATTTAGTTACACTTGGTTCAAATCTCAACAGTGTTTCGCTTATAAAACTTTTGGTTACGATTACTACGGAAAACAGCAATTACTACAATGTGTATGTTCTGGGCACATGTTAACCAATTTAAATATCAATAAAAAAATATTTGGTTGACTTAAATGATTTTACCGGTAAAATGATTAGCTATGTCTTTGATCCGGGCAAAGTGAATAGGTATTCAATTTGTCCTATTCACTTTGTCCGCCCGGCAGTCATTTCAATGTTACGGGAGTAAAATAATATAAATTATGTACTGCATTTGACGTAATATGCTGCGACAATTAAGCCATCATAGTGTTATCACATGGTACAATAATGTTTATTCTGCTGTTGAAACATTACGAGTAGTACTGAACAACTTACACGTTTAAAATCTTGACGAATCTTCAAAAAAATCTTTCATAGTCACTAACACGCTCTGCTTCACTCGCTACCACTTTCTTACCGAGTTCCCTCTACTGCCGATAGGTGGCTCCACCTAGAGGATAAATCTGTTGTTCTCGAGATAATACGGCCTTTTTCTCTTTCTGCCCAGCTAATTTGCTTTACCCGGACTTCTCCTACGCCCTTTCCTCAGAGAGGCCTTACCGGAACTTCTATAAAACATGCCACTCAACATATACCGTGATATGTGGTTTCAGCATGACGGCTGTCCTGCGCAATTTGCTTTGGTGGCAAGGCAAGTGTTAAATGAGACGTTTCCAAACTGGTGGTTAGGGCGTGGTGGTGGTGGTGTAAGATGGCCAGCTCGCTCCCCCAACCTCATGCCTCTTGATTTTTTTCCTGTGCAGAACACTGAAAGATAGGGTGTACAACACGGTCCCTACAACACCAGATGGCATGCAGGAACGCATTGAGGCAGCTTTCAAAGGCATTACGCCAGAAAAACTTCAGGCAGCTCGTCGCTCGCTACATGTGCGTTTACAGATGTGTATTGCTGTCGATGGTAAACGCATTGAGCACATGCTGTGAAAATATTTAATGTGAAGAGTTTCAACCATAGCTGTGCACTTTTGTATTATGTTTGCGGATGCAATTGCATTTTTTTCTTAGTTTGGGTTGTTCTACGTCTGTTGTGCATGTGTACGCATTCGTTACTCAGTACAGTTAATGACTAGGAATTACGATGGCATCTGAATAAAATGTACCTATTGATATCAGACTTGCACTCAATTGCTCGTTTTCCATCTTCTGCGGGGCTAGCACTGGTGCAATACAATATCGCATTCAGTGCCGTATGCTGCAGTAAGGAAAGCACCGCGCTGCTAAAGGAAGCGCTCCCGCCAGGATGAGTCATGGCGCGTGTTGCTAACGTACAGCTATGAGTACAAGTCCACTGCCCCTTGCTACAGGACCGCCTAATTAATTATATTTGAATAATAATTTCTTAGCGTTTCTACGATACTTTCCATTGCATATCCTGTATTACTGAATTCCCCTTTGCACAAACTTTCCTTTGAAATAAATGTATGGTTCCTGTTACAAAAATCATATGTGGTTCAAATCTCTGTCAATGCACATGTTATGAATTGCCACTATTTGGCAAATTACTCGCCCCCCGTATGCACTATCATTTAGCGTAACCAGCATTTAGTTTTCTGCAACCGTTGGGGAAATTTTGTTTTGGGAATGTCCACGTTAGACACACACACGCGCGCGCGCGCACACATTATATATATATATATATGTATGTATACACACACGCGCAACATTGACTTGGTACTTAATTTTAATTACAAACAACTAAACATGATCATACAGTTAGTCTTGTTGATTTGGTTACGTATTTTCCATCTGGTTCAATATGAAGTTAGTGTAAATTTTACTTTGCGTTATTACAACTATTACTGAAAAGAAGCAGTGGTACATTAAAATACGTTTTATTTTATGTTTAAAACTTGATGGTTTTAAAACTGGATAGCAAAATGTTGTATAATGTTATGGTTGAATAGAGGAACTTTTGTGAAATAAATAGTATTGTGACACGGTAAAGGGCATTTATCTTTCTTACGTGCCCTATATGTAAGAATATCAGAATTTCATACATATTTTCTAAGATGTTTTAAGCGAAGATTAAGAATTCATAAATGTACATTTTAGTGCTATTTTCTACTATAATTCTTATTTTCGTTTCTTGTAACATTAAATTTATTTTGGCACTTGTGCTGGTGTTGCCCAAAGAAATGACACCACATCGAAATTAGATTTTACATATCCACTTCAGATTACTTCAAAAAACTGAAGGCCAATGCATTTATACACCGTCTTCACGGCGAAGAGCACTGTACTTATTTTGAGAGATAGTTTATATGGGGTTTCCCAGTAAGAAGTTCTTCAATGTGCTCGCATCTGTCCTGGATTTTTTTTGTCACTTCAAATGCTATGGCTTAATGAGCTCCAGCTGGACGAAAGTGCATCTTTCTAATTTTATTTTTGTTTCAAGTTAGTGCTATAAAAGTGAACAGGGCTTCATTATTTCCTTGATACAGTTTTCCAGGTCCAACACAGACTCGTTTAGCGTAACTGATGTGTAATTTTGTCCCCATCGTGACACGGGTCGACTTAACTAGTGCAAAAATTGCTAAAAATATTATCTAGTTAAAATTTCCCCGATATCTCTAAACAAACTCAAAGGAGAGCCTGTACTGACACATCGTCAAATTATGAATAGCTTAATTACATAGTCCCAAAAAATCATTAAATTATAGTTGACGCCGGATAAATTCAGGAATTCTTTCCGTGACCAATTAAGAATTCAAAAACTTGTAAGTTTGCACTACTATGTGAGAATGGACTATATTTCATTAGGCACGCCATAGGGGATACCAAAAGCATTTGCAAACCAGCAACATAAGTGTAACCGAAAGATGTGCAGTTCACGTTGGGTGCCAGTTTTCTAAGAAACTGATTTACTATATGTGTATATGTTGTTATCATATGCGTGTAGGATGTGATGAGTAAAATAGTGTGTCGGTTCATTGCTTCGGGTTTTCACTTTATTAGGTAACACTATGTTAAGTGTTGGGTAGAGTAGGTATTTACTGGCCAGTGCAGTTGAAGTAATGCAACCAGCTCGAGTAGTGACATGTAAAGACACTTTCACTATACCCATGAACACTCATAAAAATTCCAAACAGGAAAACACTGGATATACAGGATAAAACAATCAGGATTAAAACCAACTTTTTACTTTACTACTAGGAATAACAGAAAATATAGTAGGTTTTACTGAAATTTTATTAATCGAATTTGTTATTAAAAAAATTAAAATGGTACTAAATAAAACTGAAAGATGCTGACTCTTTATTAGCAAGTCTGAGATGTCTTAAATATTTGACTCAACCTGGATTAGGAGTTTAATATTTTCAAATATTCACCATCCTTACAGAAGTTATTTAAGGCTAATAAAATCTGAAAAATTATTTAAAAAAAATTAATGCTGCTTTATATCTGTTCGAAAATATAAGAATAAGAATGTTACCATTCCCAATAGTTTTACTTCTCACGTCTCTAAAATACGTTTTAACTTCTTGACAGCGTGCAAGAATCTGTCACTATCACTGGTAATTACCCAAAAGTCAATCAAAATTAAAGGTTGAAAGCAAAGTTTATTGCTTTAGATAACTTATTATCTCAATCCATAATTATTTATCAGGGTTATTGCCTTTAATAAATTTGCTCCGGTATTAGCTTCAGTCCGTACAACAGCGGACCTCTGGATCGTATCATATAAATGAAAATCCAAGTCATCACGATTAAAAATGTGCAAAAATGCAAATTAGTATTCCTCAATAATACTTTGAAGTACTTTGAAAATCAATTCATGCCCTCCGGTGTTATATCTCGTACGTGTTTAGAGTCGTCACCTATAAGATGGCGCCTGGCGCTAAGCGTCGCCTCAAAAATTGGCGGCGTCTAGAACCACCCAGAGAAAACTATTTGCAACGCTACGCCCTCTTCTTCACATGGCGCGGTGTTCCTACTCATTAAACTCATTTCTGGGACTCAAATCAGATAGTTAATTTTGGCTGACGCAAAAATTAGACGCGGCCGTCTCAGTCAAAAGTCCCACCAGAAGCGCGACTTCTGTCAACTACGTCAAACGAGTGCCGAAAAGCCTGAAGTGACTTTAAAAAAAAAACAAAAAAAAAACAGCAAAACAGATTATTACACAGGATAAATAAAATAAACCAATTTAAAACATAAAAATGTCTTTGAAAAACGACATTTAAGTTTTAAGGTAAGAAATAATTACTCAAAGTACTATAACTAAGAAATCCATATGTGGATTACAATTGTTATTAAGTCTTGCGTTAATATAAAATGAAAATAACTATTTAAGGCAATTAAAAGCAAAATATTTACAATATAAACATGTGAGGAAATTAAAAACAAAGCAAAATATTAAATCAACATTTACAGTAAACATAAGGTTTCAAGGAATAATCTATCATACACTTATTATACCAGCAACAGAAGTGTAATCGAATGATGTGCCGTTCAGTCGTAGGAGTAAAATTGGTTTCTCAGAAAGTAAATAGCTACTGAAAAAATGGAAATGGTTGAAGTCTACAGAGTATTGAGTCCTAGACCTTACTGGACGTTGTAATTGCTAGTTTTCTCCCAAGTGTTTCTTTCAGAACATTTTTCACTTTAAGGAAGCAACCGGAATCAAAGAACGCAAGGACGATATTTACCATAAGTCACGTCTTTGTATCTCAACTAACCGCCAAGGAGACTACTGTAATCAAAATGGTCTTAACTTTCATATAATGTGTGAGTTAGAACCGGCAAAAATCGGTTTAGTAATTCGGCGTGATAACCGCTGTCATTCGCCATTTTGAACAAATATGAACAATTTGCCTCCCGTTTTGGCTATAATCCATTCATTGTTATTTCACATTTTTCTGAAGCCCTGCTGAAGTTCTACTTTCAGGATATTCCTCTACCTCACTCAAACAAAGCTTAACTAAGCCTAGAAAATTATACCAAATAACAACGCACCGAATGCATGCGTACTCACTCAGTTGTAATAATATTTTGCATGGCAACTATTTCTTACTAGGCACTACCAACACACACGTTATCTCACTGTTTTTATTCATATTTATTATAAATAAAATATTATATTTAAAAAATAAAATATAGGTAAAACTTTAAATTAACAAAAATAAGATACTTTTGTGTTAACATAAGTGTGAAACGGTTGTGATACGTGGCGTGATTAGGAAATAACTAAACACGTCATACATGCGGATATTTTTCAAAGGTTTGATTCAAAAAGTGTGAAGACACCGGAAATAAACTATAACAAGTTTTAACAACTTACATTTGCTGTAAAAAACATCCACTCTGATAGAGCAGTCGCTTTAGTATACTATTAAGCTAAATAATTGATTTCCATTGAAGGAGCAAAAACTATTATACACGAGGATATGGTGCGTATAAACGTATAAATAAATGTAGAATACTTCCATTTTTGTCTAATTCTGTGCATGATTGTTAGTTCGCTGGAAACATAAAACTAAAACTTTCAGGCAGTAATTTTCCAAACAAAATCACATAAATAAAGGGGATAGTCATGATTGTATTGACTTAATAAAATGCTTAAAAATACTGGCTAAAATGCTGCCTTTGGTATTCTCGTGGACAGCTATTGGCTCCCCACTCGTTTGGCATTCCTGGATGCTATTTGTAGATGCCGGCGTGGAAAAACAAAACAAACCACGAAGTATGCGAGGGAACGCTCGTCTCGTAGCACTGACGGATGAGACATGGCCACTCCAGTGACGTCGAAGAGCAAGACAGAAGTTAAAGAGTAAGGGTGTCATCAGGTCCTGGTAGAGCGAAGGAGGAGGAGGTGTTGGCAGGATGCCGGACACGCCTCACCTTCACGGAACTGTCCGAGGGGAAACAATGGGAAACTACGGCGAGCCAGAGAATCCGGGAAGGGACCTCGCAAATGGGAACACGCTTTCGAGCACGGCGCGACTGGCGAGCGTTTACGACCTCCGTCGCATCGATCGGCGGGAGGAGGTCGTCTAGATAATCACACAAAAAATTAACCTTTGAACTTAAAAAAAAGGTGCCGCGGTGGTTGAGCTGTTAGCCTGCTCGCATCCCACAAAGGCGAACCGTTCGGGTTCAATTCCCGGCCGGTTCACTCTCGGATTTTCGCATGTGGGAATAGTGCCGGACGATGCCACTGGTCAGCGAGTGTTCTCTCGTTTCCCCCGACCTTGCATTCCGGCGCTACTTCATTCTCATCTCATTTCACCCTCATCGGCTCTCAAGATCTCGTTGTTAAGACGCGCCAAAATCTCTCAACTCAACTTAACTCTAGACCTCCACCTGCACAATGGGAAAATAACTCCCCCCCCCACCACTTACACAGAAAGTCCACTCTTGGTCTCGCACCTACAGTTTGTCCAGCACAGTACCGGAGCTGCGTGTGTTGCCGCTCACTGTGCTCAACCGTCATTGGAAGAGGGTTCTCACTCAGGATCTCCTCCAGCAGGCCAGTTTTGACTGCGCGATATGAATGAATAATATCTTTATTAATATTTTATCCCGGTGGCGAAGAGAGGCGAGGGCCTCGTACGTTCGGACGGAAGTGTAGCATGTACGGTTGGGACGTGCAGTTCGCGCCCGGCAGCCACGAGCGAGAGAGTCAGAGGAGGCATGCGCAACAAGGATGGCAGGATCAGGACCTTGAAGGGGGGAAGGGAAGCGCGCACCGAGAGTTCCCGCAGGATGTGGCCAGGACTCGGCAGCAGGATGTGACGTCACTCCCGCTCATCCTGCAGGAGGCGGGAATAACAGGAAGCGCTCGTATCTCTGCGAACAGTGCTGTGCGCCGCCAAGTGTGGGGGCCTCCCTGTCCGTTGTTCACGCCGTGGACACTTCACCTGCCTGAGGTACTGTACGTCCTAGAGCTGACAGCGGTGGTTCCTTACCATACCCTGAACGCGAGGCACACCGAGTGTCGTCTTCTGCGTACATCCACGACTTTGGTTCGCGAATCATCAACAGAAAGGTCAACATTACGTTATTCGAACGTAATAAATTAACTTAAAAAAACTAAAAATTATCAACAAAATAATATATTGTGGATGTTTTGAATTTTTAACAAAAACTTATTATAAAAGGCATTTTTACGTCTCTAAAATAAAAATGAACTCTATTTATAATTTTATAAGAAACTAATAGTCTAGAACTACTAATTAGTTTAATTGTCTATACATTTTCACTAAGACATATGGAAAACATTCAACATTATTAAAAATCTACATAGTAAATATATATGAGAAAATATTGATCCCAGTGCCAAGTGCATTACAAGTGACAGATAAAAGAAAGTAAAACAGAGTTAAAAAGTAAGAGAAATTGAAAGTTAAATATTAAACATATTTAACATTTTCCCACAAAATTTTGTTGATATTAAAGAGAAAATAATTACACGAAATGAAGGATTTGAAAACAACAGTTGGCTTTTCCATGAACTTTTTCAAAAACCAAGAATGAGAACAACTGGAATGGTTTGAGAAAAGTTTGCAAGCATGTAATACTGAAAATAATATTAATACTAATCTTTTTATAATATCTTTAATATCAGTCATATTTTAATAAATAAAACATAAACTTAAAAGTCAAAGTACGTTAATCAATTTTACCATTTTTCCATGCAAACATTAAGAACTGCAGCTTCAATCATATAAATAAAAAAACATATAAAAATAATAATATTTTTGAGTTAAATTAATACAACTGCAAAATTAATACACATAACCGAACTCGAAAAATGGAGGTTCTGTATGAGTAGTGTTAAATAAAATGATTGGTTCAAAATTAGTAATTAATAAATAGGGCCCATTAAAAATATTATTAGGTATATAAAGAATTACCAGAAAAAATAGTTAGGAAATCATACGTTAATGTAAAAACAAAAGATCGAAATTATTTTCTGTGTGCAATTATATCACCTTTGTTTTCAGAACTCAACATTTTCACATTATTTTCTTTATTAAATACTCATTTATAATTTTTTTAAAATGAAATCAAGGCCTTTTTTTAAATATTTTTCCTGCAGTTAAATAACTATTATTTTTCTTCATTAAGAGTGTCGTGATTACGAAATAATTTTATTATATATATATTTACTATGTCAATATATATTATATAGCTATGTTATACTGTTTTATACTATATTGTATAATTCACACTTTCTTTTTATCAAAAAAATACTATTTAGTAATCTTTAAAAACATACTATATTTCTTGTAAATACCTATGTTGAAACTTCGTAATTCATACTTGAAAAAAATTGTACCCAATTTGTGTCCGATCCGATTTTTCAGTGAATTTGAAAAATGTTGAATTTTTTATTAAGGTTTTAAGTATAAAATAATAGTTTTTTTATAATTTTTATAATTTCATAAAATTCATCTGAAATTGATTTTGGTCATAGAATTCGTAGTAGATTTTCGATTAAAAAGAGGAAATTTTATAACAATTGCGAGTGAAAAACGAGCAGTTTTTTAATTTGATGATTTGCTGTCTGCATTTCGCTTTTACATCTACTCTAGTGGCAAACCACTAATCCGTCAGTAAGGCCACAGGCGACCTCTGTGGCTAGGATCCCAATGGCGTTTCAGTACAAAAAAATCCGTATTCTAATTCTGGGCAAGCATGAGGTTAGCAGAGCATCCAAGCAGTATTCCGGTTGGACTCCTGACTTTTTGATCCAGACATGAGTAGATCAGGATGCAGATCACACTTCCGTTACGTGTTGTGTAAATGTAAGGGCGTGGTGTATCCCTGTAATAGTGCTTCAATTTAGTCGTACGTATCGTGATTCTTTTTAAGAGGCAACAGATAAGATCGGTCGTGTGTAGAACACAATATGTAATTTCACCACAACAACAGTGTTCTGATTTGGCAAATTGTTAACATATCGTGAAAGGTGAAGGTTTTAAGAGACGACTTTGTCGTGTAACATTCATCAGAGACAATATTCAAATATATAAAAGTCACGGCCTTAATCACCATACGACACGCGGAGTCGGACATGGGTCAATATTTGTTTACAGGTAATTTTGCCTTATACTCTAGCGGCAAATGTGCAATTTCATTTCTGTTTGCGCGCGATTTCCAGGAATGTTCTACTTGTAATTTTACATTTTGGTACAGTAAACTCCTACTAGGAAATTATTTTTTTTTCCTTTGCAGCAAAAAGCGATCGCTCCAGTTATGAGATACAGCTAGCAGGAAAGAGTAAATTAAATTTTAGAATGCACGGAACATTTTTGAATGTTCAATTTTTTTGTGGATCGTTTCCCGGCTAGAAGACATGTGATCAAAAACTGAAACTTCAGAATCAACTAGTTATAGTTATTTACTTCCTCAATTGATGTAATTTTTCGAACCTTACTATTTTTACCAGATTTACCAATGAATTAAAAGTTAAGAACACAAGGTTACGCTACAAATAATAATCCCATTATTTATATGAACAAGACAATCATTAACATATTTATTACCTTGGTTTGACGTACATTATAATTGTTCCGTAGGTGTTATTAATTGCTGACCAGGTTTTACACAGTAATGCGTGTGGACATAGTACTGCAAATAAACCCTGCTCAAAATCCAGTTTTTTTAATCCAGCACGCCTAAATTTATCACGTTAACGTTATTAATTTATGGAAATAATTTTATAACTATTTTGCGAAATTAAAAGTACACTCATTGGTAAAAAAAAATGGTCACACTGAAAGTACTATCGCAGGGGCACGTATCTAGGTGCAGGCACAATACATAGTAGTATGTATACAGAAAACATAAAAATACTGTACCAAACAAAGCATGTATTGCAGGGGACAACCACTTGGCAAGATGCACTTAGTGTGGTGTTGGACCATCTGTAGCACGGAGATAGGCGGCGATATGGTCGGACATTGAAGCATACAGGCGTCAGATGTTCTCCTGAGGAAGATCCTGCCACAGCTGGGTCAACTGACCCTCCAAATCTGTTGTAATTGTCACTGGCGGAAGTTGGCGTTCAATTTGGTCCCAAACGTTCTCAATGGGTGAAAGGTTTGGGAAAGTTGCTGGCCAAGAAAGCGCGTTGACATCACGAAGGCAGGCGAGAGATACCCATGCAATGTGAGGCCGGGCATTATCCTGCTGGAAAATGGGTTGTCAAGCTGCATCAAGAAGGAGAGCGCACAAGGTCGCAGAATTCCCTGGACGGATCGCCGCGCCTTCAAGATTCCTTCAATCACCACCAGTGGGATGCGGGAATCGTAGGAAATGGCACCACACAACTTGATACCTATCGTTGGGGTTGTGTGTTGTTCTACAATGAAGCGTGGATCACGGCGGAGGCCAGCAGGTCTCCAGACTCGATTTCGGTGGTCGTCTGTATCCAGACAGGACCGTGATTCGTCGCTGAATACCACTCGTCTGCAATCTGCAAGTTGTCATTATGCTAATTCCCAGCAGAAGGTCACAAGTGCTTGGCGATGCTCATGTCGTAATGGTAGACATCGTAAGGACGCCGCGACGACAGATCCCGCTCTGCAAGCCGCCTGGATGTGATACTGGTGGACACAGGCCGTGCGTGGCATGTCCCTGGATGGTTCACAGCGACGCCCGTGGAGTGTTTACAGTCGGTCGCACAATGAAACGATCCTCCCTGGTGGTGGCCCGCCGGGGTCGACCCAAGCCTTCTCGACGGGTGTGTGTACCCTCCTGTACTACTGCGTTCAACACCGACTCACAGTGCAGGCAGAACTGTTCAAGTGGCGAGCAATGCGCCGAAACATCTAACCTGCCTCTTGGAGGTTGACGATGCGGCCTGTCTCAAACTCATACAGTTGGGCGAAGGCTTGTGGAATGCGTCGTCGGGGCATGCTGCGTGTTCACTGAACTTGGCTCTGTGGCTCACACTGCTCATACTGCTTCTAAGATCTTATTCGATGTCTTGCACCTATGAATGATGGCGGAACATACATATACGCCACCTAGTGGCACATCCGCGCAAGCAAACCGCGTTAAACGCAAGTGGGACACGTGTAGGGCTTTGCCGACACTGTGTTGCAACCTTCGTTGGACTGGCGCGATTTTTTCACGGGGATGAATTTTTATTTTTTGGCAAATGTGTGTATTAAAACGCAAAATAAATGTTAAAAGATTTAATTTTTGCGCAGCATTGGTAAATATAGAAACTAAGATTATGACAATATTCGGTCAATTTCAGTATAAAGATCAATACATGCCTTAAAGTTACTGTGTTGTAGCAGCCAGTAAATGTTTCCTTTGAGGTGCTATGCAGTCCTATCTGGGATTTGGTACACTTCTACAATCCAACTGATTTTTTTATAAGTTAAAAACAAATCATCTACACAATTTCATAGCGTTTTTAAAATCATCCGGAAATTAAGTCACGTCCCAACTTGAACACTATTACCACCTTCATAATGGGACCAGAAAAAATCAGTGCGCTTTACTAGACAGGCGTGTCAGTTACCATTATTGGTTGAAAAGTCAGGAACTCGGTATTGCCAGCCAACAGGAAGTAGCAAACAATACTGACTCACGACAAGTGTAATTGGATGGCGACGTGGCCTTCATATTACTATGAATGGCATCCTAACCTAACTTAACCATTTCAAGTTTACTTTTAGGTAAAGCAGAGTTTTATAGGCTAAAAAAATCGGGCGGTTACGATGTAGTTGAACTGAGTTGAGAGATTTGGCGGCTCTTAACAACGACAATGAGGGTGAAATGAGGTGAGAACGGAGCAGCGCTGGAAACGCGTGGGGAAACTGGAGAAATCTCATCGATCAGCGGCATCGTCCGGCACGATTCCCACTTGCGAAAATCCGAGAGTGACCCCACCGAGAATTGAGCCCGGTTCGCCTAGGCGAGAGGCGAACAGTCTAGCCGCTCAGCCACCGCGGTCCGTGGTAACGCTGTTAGCAAGTTTTTATCATGTTTAGTAAATTATGGTTTGCTAAAAAAATTACATTATAAGAAAGTGTTAATAATGAAAAGTATGTGGAAATATGGCAGTTACTCTTAATGCATAAGGGTTTTAGGATGGTAAGGGGATTTGAGAAATAAGGTTTTGTACGGAAAAATTTTCAATTTATTTTTGGAACCGAAATTAT
The DNA here is from genome assembly GCA_002778355.1 of Clitarchus hookeri. Taxonomy (NCBI): domain Eukaryota; kingdom Metazoa; phylum Arthropoda; class Insecta; order Phasmatodea; family Phasmatidae; genus Clitarchus; species Clitarchus hookeri. Next base: position 202,729 of record NQII01005173.1, on the reverse strand, counting down.
TTGAAATGAAATTGCGCAGATGTGAGAATTGTGTGGTTCGTAAAAGTAAGTAGATGGTACTGATTCCCGTCTACTTGCTTCTGTAATGCCGAATGAGGGCAGTCATTTTTCATAACCCGAAGCAGTAGGTCACAAAATAATGCATGGCTGAAGAGATATTATAAATCTAGGACACATTACGGGAATTGGTTAAGGTTTTTAAAAATGAAGGGGAAAAGTTTTAACTACGTTCAGCGTTCTGAAAAAAATTATCTGAAAATGCAATGCTATTTCGGCTGCAGGTTAAAGGCCCTGCTACAATGAGCCGATCGTCTGCAGTGCAGTGCCGGTGCTAATCTGGGGTTTGATTGACCCACGTGACCGTGACGTCAGTGCTGGCATGCAAGGTAGTACAGTGCCGTGAAGATTAACAGCTTCAACTTTTATCTCGGGTCGGGAGCCAATCAGCAGCATATAAGCACTCTGCTTGTGATTGGCCAAGGAATGTGCGTCACAGTCGTGACCCAATGATATGTAGATTCGTAAACCGCATGTGCGCGTTAAGCGCGGGAAAACCACAAACAATTCCGATTGTAAACAAATGTATATCGATTATCGAAGCGAGTACACCGTTGTTGATGTATTCAATATATATTTTCTTTGAGGCGCGAGCCGGTTTGACGCCGAGTTGCAGCAAATTTGTATGCGTTAGCAGTTATACATACTGAAAAGCTCAGTAGCTAACCATAACTTCAACTTCCATGTAACCACATGAAAATAAGCATGTTACAATATGTCGAGTTCTAAACTACGTAAAAATATTAAAATCAAACTGCATTGAACTACGCTGTGTGTGGTTAAAGAAGTAAACAATTTACATAAAAAAAATATTCTCATAACAAATGTAAACAAGAAAAAACTAGGCTATCGTTCTGCCATCTATTTCGGGCCACAAGAACTACGCTCACCAGCTGACCATCAGCATTTCATTGTAGCACGTAGCAACCGATAGCTTGCGGCAAGCTTGCCATTTGACATGCATTTTCCTTGCCGATCAAGCTTGTCATATAATGTGTTATTCAACCTAGTTCCAAGCCAAATTTTTCATGACTGGCACATATTTGCTAATTGCAAGCTTTCAGATGGCTTGAATGATGCTTGTAGGTTGCCAAGGCAAGTTTGCGAAAAGCGTAACTAATTAGGCTTGTTACAAGCTTGACCTGTGGAGACTGGTTAGCTTGATTCAAGCCTGATTCGAACTTTTGGCTTGCATAGCTTGCTTGATTCAATATCACATGCTTGTCATGACAAGTTTGATTCAAGCTTGACTCAAGCCGATTATGTTATCGGAGGAGGGATTGGCACTGCAGTCGTCAACACTGCACTGCAGACGATCGGCTCGTAAGCTGTTTTATGATAATTAATAATTAATATAATTATTGTATATTTGTTAAAACTTGTCCCTATCTATAGTGCAAAGTCGTTCACAGTCATTACCTCACGCATAGTTTTGTGAATATCGATGGCTGTGTTCTGTATAAGGTAAGGTATAGGCTGTTCACGGTAAAGTGAGCTCTTCTGAGGCCCTAGTTACTTTTTCCTTTCAGCCATGTTTTATCCTTTAACTGCCCCTTGTTTTATTTTGCCATGTAAGTCATAAACACAGTGTGTATATTCCACCTCACTCGGAAGTTAACGTCTAAGGCTAAAATAAAATATATTTATTGACTATAATTCCAAATAAGAGGGCTTCCAAAAGGGCTCACTTTACCGTGAATAGCCCATAGATAACATTCATTTTGAAAGACCGGCATTAAAACATTAATTTCAAATCACAAATGCAATAAATATAACTGGCAAAAAAGCATCTCAAAAATCAACAGCAGCTCCTTCGCACAGAAAGTACATTGAACTGTAACATATAGAGGCGCTGCACTAAGAAACCTATAACGCAAACTATAGTATTCATTACGGCCAAGCACAACAAACAGCTCCTGATGAGAATTTTGCATGCTTGATAACCAACCGAAATGTCGACTCACCATCTGAGACGCTTGTGTTCATATCAAATTTCACGAATGATTGTTCATTGAGGTGCACTGAGAATTTTTCCAAATTGAAAACCGTGAAAACAGAAAAAGAAAAAAAGACGCTCTGCGCGAACAACAATAGTGAACCGTATTCTGTATGTGTATTAAATATATATAAATAGCCAATGTTACCAACATCTCGGTAATTTTTGCACCCATACCGTCTGTTTCACAACCCACATAGAGAAAGTAAAGGCATTGCCGGTAAAAAGAAAAAAACGTTTGTGTTGAAATCGTTAAGATACTATAGACTAAAGATGAGGTAGACCGATCATTCGTTTGCTGCGTACGTACCCAACACCGACCTACAAAGTCACATGGTCAACAATGATGAGCGTGTTTGTTTATATCTTAATTTTAAAATGACGAGCATTATTATAATAATAAAATACTTTTATACCAATTTGAATCTAATCAAACTGCATTACAAATTGGTTAGAAGAAGTATAAAAACATATCAAAGAACTTTTTTTTACTAAACAGTATTCTAACCTCAAATCCAATGTACAGCATTTTTGCTAGTCGTGTTGGCAGAAAAGCAGTTCAATGTTGGGATACGGAGACTGGTTGTGCGCAGCCAGCGAGATCGGTGTACCTCTTCTTTAGTCTATGCAAGATACATTTTATTATAATATTATATTATAGGTCTATGGAGAGAATATAGAGTAGATTGCACGTGCTAGCTGTGCAGAAAAAAATCCTGGACGAACGGGACAAACTACGACTGACGAGAATTATTAAACGTGACAGACATGCAACCCTTTCTCAAATTGGCGCAGATTTCAATGCTGGGGCATCAACAAGTGCCAGCGTGTGAACTATTCAATGGACCATCATTGATATGGGCTTTTGGAGCCGTAGGCCCACTCGTGTACCGTTGTTGACTGCATGACACAAAGCTTTATGCCTCGCCTGGGCCCACCAACACCGCCATTGGACTGTTGATGACTGGAAACACGTTGCCTGGTCTGGCGAGTCTCATTTCCAATTGTATCGAGCGGATGGACGTGTACGGGTATGGAGACATCCTCATGAATCCATGGACTCTACATGTCAACAGGGGACTGTTCAAGCTGGTGGAGGCTCTGTCATGGTATGGGGCGTGTGCAGTTGGCGTAAAATGGGACTCTTGAAACGTATAGATACGACTCTGACAGGTGACAGATACGTAAGCATCCTGTCCGATCACCTGCACCCATTCATGTCCATTGTGCATTCCGACGGACGTGGACAATTCCAGCAGGACAATGCGACACCCCACACGTCGAGAGTTGCTACCGAGTGGCTCCAGGAACACTCTTCTGACTTAAGACACTTCCATTGGCCACCTAAATCACCAGACATGAACATTATTGAGCATATCTGGGATGCCTTGCAACGTGCTGTTCAGAAGAGATCTCCACCGCCCCGCACTCCTACGGATTTGTGGACTGCCCTGCAGGATTCATGGTGTGAATTACCTCCTGCATACCTTTAGACATTAGTCGAGTCCATNCGGATTTGTGGACTGCCCTGCAGGATTCATGGTGTGAATTACCTCCTGCATACCTTTAGACATTAGTCGAGTCCATTCTACGTCGTCTTGCGGCACTTCTGCATGCTCGGGGGCCCTAAATGATATTAGGTAGTTGTGCCAGTTTTTTTTTGGCTCTTCAGTGTATATTTATAGGCCATTCACTGTTACTTCACACTTTACTGAAGCCCTGCTAAAGTTCTACTTTTGGTTAGGTACCGATTACGTATCCTTCTGCTACATGTAAACATAAACACTGCCACGTGCTACGTTTTAACTGTCAAATTATTCTTTACTGTTTTCATATGTTCAAAGAATTTAGTCATATTTCAAAAACCCTTTCGTACGAATGTTCACAATTTAGGTCTATAACCATATCTAGGCCAGCTTTATGAATTTTGAATAATGTGTATGTCGACGATAGTTCTTACGCTTATTATTTTACATTGTTTACATATTTGTTATACACCACATAGCACATTACATATAATACAGGTTAATATTTTGCGCGACTGTGTTGAACCCTGTTATAACTGTAGTATATTTATTCCTGCCGTGGTAAAACTTTTCTATCACAACATCGTAATTTGCCTAGGTAGGTTAAAAAACACACCAAGTACCTACTTGACGTTTCGTTCAAAAATACTCCATGTCATGTCGGCGTCGCCAGTCGCCACTTCTGCCAACTTCGGATTTGTAACCGTCTCGCCGTCGCATCTAAATGTATTATAATAAGTATTCAAACAATAAAATCTTGTTTCAGTTTTCAATTACAAATTCAAAAATAATTATTTTTGCTGTAATAAGTATGAAATATCCTAAAATTGAAAACATGTATAATTTTCCTGCTACTACAGGCGATGCAAAACTTCCCGAGAGAGAGAGAGAGATAGAGAGAGAGAGAGAGAGAGAGAGAGAGCGAGCGAGAGCGCGCGACAAGTTCCGCTCCGCCTATTGAATTTTCTTCCTCGGACAATAAAAAAAAACAAACACCATGTCATTAGGGCCTACGCACGGTAATTTGCGCTGATATTTCTAACTGTAACAATGAAATGTATTTCCTTCAGTGCTACCTAAAAATTTAAATAATTAAATAGACAAAGTTTAATTTACAAATTGCATACCAAAAAACTAGGTTAAAACGATATTTATCTGTGAACTATTTCTTACTGGCCGTTGCCAATACATCGCTGCTCTCACTGTTTTTAATTCGTATTTAATACGAAATAAATATTTCAAGTTNTTACTGGCCGTTGCCAATACATCGCTGCTCTCACTGTTTTTAATTCGTATTTAATACGAAATAAATATTTCAAGTTGTAGAAGACACTAAGTAAAGGCTTCATTTATTCAAGAACACAGTACTTTAAATTTAATAACAGTGTTATATATTTGTGATATACAAGTTATTGAAAAAAACAGGTTGACATGTTACACCTAGGGTGATTTTTCATAGGTTCGTCTCAAAACATCCTAAGAAACCATGAATGGGCTATTATACCTTATGATCCCAACACTCAACATTGCTTNAAGGTTCGTCTCAAAACATCCTAAGAAACCATGAATGGGCTATTATACCTTATGATCCCAACACTCAACATTGCTTTCTTCCTACAAAATTGTCAAAACCACGTGGATTTACTAATGTTAACATACTGTATACAAACATAGGTTATTTTTGATACGCTAGTACACTACTTTTGACTATGTTGTAACGCGAATGCGAGGTAATCAAGTTACGGAAAATGACAACATTTTTCCTAAAAGTGAGGTTTAGAGTCTAATAACCAAAACAACCGCCACACCATTTTCGAATATGGCAACAGTTTTGTCAGTTTTTGAGCCAATGTTGCGTTAACACGTATAAGACGAATATCAGTCTACCTCAGCTTTATAATCTATGGTTAAAATAGTGTACATTTTGGGAAGGAGGAGATTCCTTAACAATTTCGTAGAATTTTCGTAAGTGGAGCAGTCACTTTTGTCTCTACCCTCAAGTGTGATAAAAGGCACAGCGCTGCAGTTGTACATGAATAAGTACTTGCTTTACAGGTTTTACAATCTTTAAACAAATACACTAGTTTGTTATACATTTTGGAGAAATTTCCATATAGTAAATTTACTCTATGGGAATTCCACAAGAGATTAGAGACAAACATAGATAGCCATTTAAAGGGGAGGATATGCTTAAACTAATGCAAACAAGCAAATTGCAACAACTGCATTATTTTAACATAGCAATATATATAAATCTTTATTTTAATTTAACTTTTATTGTATTAATTTCATGCTTGTAAAGAGGCATTATATGCATTTTCAATCACTCGATCTCCAAAGAGAATGTTCCTGTGATCAAACATTTTCACTAGCTTAAAACTTTAGGCTGCCTCTCTCCTTACATGCTCTTTGGGCTGCCTATTACGAGAGTTAGGAAAAAAATCGGGTAGAGTGCGCACACCAGTTACATAATAAGCAATCTCCGTGTTCCCTAACATGACTGGCTTTTTTTTTTTTTTTTGCCACTGACGCTATGAAAACAAAGTGTTTTGGATTCAAAGGTCGTGTTCGAAATTACAAATTCGTTATTTTGTAATTTGTCATTTTGTAGGTTTCAATTCGGACGTTGTCGACAGTCACTTGTTTAGCACTCGCGACAACGCATTTTTACATTATCAGGTCACGTGATAATTTGGTCAAAAAAAATCTGCCATTTCAGACACGGCATATTGTTTACATCTAACAGATATTTGATTGCACAAAACTATCCAAATAAAGCAACATAATTTTTCATATAAAAATACGGATCTGTTGGAATAAACATAGGCCCATGTTAAGAAAGACATTTTGACATTTGTGATTGCCATGGTCGAGTCAATGCTGGCGACATGTTCAGAAAAAGAAAAATTACTCTACCTCTTCACAAGAGAAGTATGATTGGAGCTTTAACTGTGCTGCAGTGTGTTTGAAATGCACATTTTTTTTCGAAACTACTTTACGTGCGTCATATGTACTGATCCACGAATAGAAAATACATACACTTGAGACGAGTTACGAAGACTACTTTCAAGACACCACGCACATTCCAAACACTATTTCCGAGCTCTCCGACATAGCTAATAACGCAGTGATCGGAAACACTCAGAGGGAAATTAGTTGACCCTTCCCACAGAATTTGCACTTATTAAATGACAGACTTACCGCTCAAAGTGCCATAGTTCCAGCTGTAAAACGGGAACACTGCACGCCATTTGAGAACCTTGCGTGTAGATGAGCCGGGACGATAGGTACGCGAGGGTCGGTGTCGCCCTTATCACTCCCTCGCTTCTGTGCCTTCAATGGCCAAACAGCTCCAGGTACATAGGACTATCTAGGTCTTGGCACGAAGGAATATAGTGCAGTTTTAGATATCAGGTCTAGAAACTACTCTAAAAACTAGTTTAGAACTAGTTCAAAGGCTATCATACATGCTATCTTTAGTAAATGTATAATGTTTCGTTTTGGAGTGACCTGCATCATTGTTTCAGTGCTTACTCCACCATTCTCGTCTTTTAAGTCATATAAGAAGAAATACACATACAAACACAAAAAAAAAAANTTTCAGTGCTTACTCCACCATTCTCGTCTTTTAAGTCATATAAGAAGAAATACACATACAAACACAAAAAAAAAAAATACAATGAAGTAATTGTAAAGATTCAGTAAAAATAAAAAAATTATAAAGTGAAGTTAAAAAAAAANAAAAAAAAAAATACAATGAAGTAATTGTAAAGATTCAGTAAAAATAAAAAAATTATAAAGTGAAGTTAAAAAAAAAGGAACAATAGCATGAATGAATCAAGTATATTATAAGAAACATTGTGTTGATGGCGGTTGAGGTCATGAGCAGATGATGAGTCTGGTCAGGTGACGAAGTCTTTCTGGCGGCAGCGTAGCTTAAGAGCTGTGGAGTCGTAATGTACGATGGATAGGTTGTTGGGACTACCGAGTGTAAGAATTTGGAGTAAAATTAAGCAGTGACGAGTTAGTTAATGATATTTCCAGGAGGAGGCAGGCTAGAATTTCATACAGTAGTTCCATAACCATGGTGATGGACATACCCAGAAGGATTATCAGCCCTTTGTTGTGCATGGTTCTGATGAGGCGATGATAAAGGCCTTGATGGTGAATGGAGGATATAAGGGCATGGAATAGTGAGAGGCGTTCGGCCTGAAGTAGAGGCCATGAGAATGAATATAATGGCAATAACAGGTGAGTAAATAAGGAGGTTTTGCAACAGCATTGGAGATGTAATGGTGCCACGAAACGCATTTGTCGAGGGTATTTGACAGTGTCGAACCACGGAAAGACATGGCCCATGAAACAAATATTAGTGCTAGGATATGTCCAACATTTGGAGAAATATAAGTCTTGGGTCTTAAATATATTGAGAAGATTCCTTTAGGTCGTTAGATAGACAAGTCGTTGCAGGGTACTCTGTGTGTGCATGCCACCAGAAATTGTGGATCTTTGGATGTGATAGTAAGAGCTGAGCCGACAGCATAGAGTGTAATGAAAATATCTGTACGGAATGCGATATAAGCTTTGTAAGTTCATGTGTGGTACTGAAGTCAAAATTGTTGCAATATAGACACTACCAGCATGATTTTTGAAGTCACGCCCTCCACCACGACTTTTAAGATCTGCACCTGAAGGAACGAGGTGTGTTGCCAGACACAGCTACCTCCACTTATTGAGGAGTGCACCGTGAGGGACTTTGTCAAAATCCCAGTGCATATCTAGCAGGATCATTATTTGGAATCGTTGGGGACGTTGCCTCTGGCCACTGGGTTTTCTCAGGCTCCTGCAGTTTCCCTCACCACTACAGTCCACCGCTCTGCCATTTTGACCTCGCTTCTATCCCTTCGGCACTAAATACAGCTGGTGCTAAGCGGTCGGCCCACTTTCCACGTTTGTGGCAGAGAAAAGCGGGAGCAATAAGGGCGACATAGACTAAGGCATCAAGTGCGCCATCACCTGTATGTGCAAGGCTCTGAACTGGCGTTCAGTGTTCTCGTCGTGCTACGTGTACGTATTGGACTTTAAAAGCGGCAAAGCGGCGAGCCTATCATTTTATTAATGGAAAGTCTGTATCAAGGTTAAATGCAGAGCCCTTGATTATTTTTGTATGTATCTGATGTGTATATATTGAGATACAGTGCTTTCAATAAGCATAGTTAGCTGTGTTGGAGTGTTCTGAAATGTGGCTTCTAATGTGCGTGATGTCTTGAAAGCAATCCAGAGGCATCGTCTGAAATGTGTGTTCTTGTAGTAAATCAGTACATTAGGCACGCGATAAACAGTATGGTGCAAAACATTTATTTCACTCTGCGTTGCAGTACAAGTGCCAGGTATAAGTATTCACGGTAACTTCAAGATTTTGACTTTGGGACGATTTATAGATGAAAGTCCCTCGGCTAATACATAGGAAGCGCAGTATGTAAACAAAACATTGCAATGTGACACCTGTCAAACGTTTTGTAAACAGTGCCATGTGGGAACTGTCAAATATTTTGTAAACAAACAGTGCCTTGTGGGAACTGTCAAATATTTTATTAACAGTGTCCATGTGGGAACTACCAAAATTTATTTTTGAAGAGAAACAATGCCATGTAATCTCAACTGTCATATACTTTAATAAAATTCTCTAAATGTCTAAAAAATGCTAATCAATTTAGCGAAATGTTGTAATACATACAAAAAGGTAGATTGAAGTATATATCGGAACTGTTAATTATATAATTTAATTAAAGTTTACTTATTGTATTAAGATTTATTTACATATTTGCTGTAAGGAAAAAGTTAAATTTTACATAATAAACTTTTGGAAGTAGCACTCAGGTTAAAGATTTCACTGTGATAAATGGTACCGTATTTTATCGCATATAAGTGGCACATTTTATTAAAAAAAAAATTTATTGAAAACTCGGGGTGCGACTTATAAGTGAGAAAAATTCCTCCAGCCCCGCACTAACGTTTCATTTACTACGAATTCACGGCCCGCGGCTCGATTTCCAAACTCTTCAGCGAACAAAATCACTTTCATTTTGAAACCTGCGGTGTAGGTACATCTCTGTTCCATCAAGAACTGTCGCGCTTCTTCACTGCAACATAAAAACAACACTATGCGGCGGAAAGACGAGTCACGGCTAACATTTGGCACTGAAGAACCAACGCTAATGTGCTGCCATCTCTTGGTCTCCACAAAAAGCTTTCGAAAATAATCGATTATCAGTTGGCGGCGACCAAAATTCGATTCCTTTGCATTCTTTGCGAAGGGAATAACGTAACGGAAATATTCAAATGCCTTTCTATATTTTGCACGTTTATTTGATAAACTGCAGAAATAACAACGCTAATACTAAAATTACATCTTAACCTAGAATTATCTTGTAAGTAGAAAGAATGTGTTACGTTAGTTTTATAACCACAATTCAGCGTCTCCAATATGGCGTGGTTATACTTCTGAAAAAAACGTGCCCAAACGAACAAGATGGAGTGTACGAGTCCGCTGGACAACAACTGAAATTTATTTAATTTCAATTAATAACGGTGAAATCTTTACCCATGAGTGCTACGTAAAAATGTAAATATATAGTTTAGCAATATTAACTTTACAATTACGGCATTAAATTTATACATATTAATATTTAACCTACGAACTATTTCTTTTCAGCTATAACCAACATGTCCCTTCAAAATCCGTTGTTAATTCTTACGGACTTTTAACAAATTATTAAAATTTATTGAAAAAATATACTTAAAACTTAAAACAACCAATTTATATAGTGCTTCAGTGCTAAAAGCAAGACAAAACCTTTTTCCATATACCATTTTTTATAACCAATTGAACATGTAACTCCTAGGGTGATTTTTCAAAGGTTCTTTTCAAAAGTATCGAAGATACCGTGAATGGATTATAGGCACAATTCCGTTCAAACATCTTTCACCAATTCTTATGGGGGGAGAGGGGTGTGTGCTGGGGAGGGGGGAGAGGGATTTAGTATGCCCACTGAGCATGGCTCTACCTCTTCCTGTTTCTTAAGAAAAAAAAATTCCGCCAAGGACTTGCTTGTGTGTGGTGAACTGAGAGTGAAAAGCGCACTACAGATATTTATCTCGGAGACCCGAACCATAAACCCCCTGCATTGTAATCCGACGTTACATCCAAGTATATCCGAACTTTTTATTCCATTAAAAATATTTTTTTTTAACATTTACAGTGGCGCCTTAACAAGTTTTTGCCTTTGACGCAGACACTTCCCTTTTTTGTGCCATAGTTCAAGTTTTTGGTTTATTATATATATATAATTTTATGTACATATTATTTATGTAATTTATTATTAAGTTACTTAATTTTAATTTAAGCAATTTTCTTATAGATAATCATTGCTATTTTTTTTTACCCGATTCGCGTTGTGTGCTACAAACGTTCACGCACGGATAAGCATTTAAAAACGTTATCCCTGTCGGCATGTATTACAAGCTTAACTATTGCAGCAGTTATAGTAAGATGGAGAGGAAACGAGAAAAAAATATTCGCATGTATTGTCTTATTATAAAATGTATGGGGCCTAATGATATATTAGTCGTACATGATATCGGTTTATTTTTGTTTTACACACATGAAAGCAAGAATTGGAGTAATATTAGCATGTCCAATATTGACCTGAACAGCTAATGAATACCAGCCATTAATTCCAATGAAATGATGATTTATGCGTGCGGTGGAAGGACACACAGAACCAAGCAGGGCTTTCTAAAGTGCTCAATCAACTGCGAAACAGCCGTACTTAAGTTTTTTTCCGACGAGCTCACTCTTCCGTCTCCCTTCCCACAGCTGCATTTCCTTCCGCATTTCTTCTCATCTCGTCCATTCCCATAGCCGGCTGAGGAGTCATGTCTGTCTGAAGTGTCATCCACGACACTGCCTTCAGGCGAGAGCGGCGGGCGTGTGCATAGGAATACTGTGTGCAGGGATGAAGCTAGAATTCTCTTTCGGGAGGGGCTGACTTCTCAGACTTACTCCGGAAGAGTACATGGGAACGGGAGATTTTTAAAGAGTTAAAGGCTCAGAAGAAAGGCAGCGATACAGGCGCCTCCTCATTGCTCCCACGTGCAAGGTGGTGCTCTGTACTGTGCAAATCAGATCTGTAACTGTGGGACTTAACTATATGCGACGAAAGCCCACAGATTAAACTACATCCGCATGGTTCTAGTTGTATCCTACCTCTTTAGGAAATTGCGCAAAAAAACTCTAAAAATGAGAAAATTTGTTTTTACCATTTTTAAGATTAGGTATTTATTTTTTTATACGCTTGATACGGGCTTATATGATTGATTTTCGCCTTTTCTGGCACAAAGTTGTATTCCCAGAATATTTATTTACTGAGATATGCGTAACCACTCGAGCAAAGAATGGAACAAAGAGAAATTCAGCACTACTAACTTTTAAAGACTAAAATGTGGAGATAGATTGCATGCTATACCATAATGCTTAATCGCGCTGAGCGACTAAAATCCAATGTATGATTTAATTAAAAATCCATTGCCGCGTGTGTTATTAATAATTAATAAATCTGACATATGTTAAATGCTTAAATTCAAAAGTCCAACAGAGAATTGCTACTACTAAAAGCAGTACCTATTCTCGATGCATATTTGTATTTGCTACAGAAGTCGTATTCATTTATTTCCTAGTTGAATAACTTCATTAGTCATATACATAGTGGTACGTATTCAAGTATAAGCATAGTTATCACTTAAACAGTAATTAATTTAGCAATTTTGTACGTGAGACATTTACTCAACATTCAGATGTACGTATAATATCCCCCTCCCCCAAAATAAGTATTAAAAGTAGCAGGCATACTACGACTAGAACAGAAACCAACCTTGCGTATGACCAAACGTCTTGTTGAGTAAACATACTCAGGGCCTGTATTACGACCTCCTGATAAAGTTCTGAATGTAACTTATCACCTAGATAGCCCAAAAATGTGTATTACGACTAGCTGATATTGCCTATTCAGCTGACAATCTGCTGAATAAACTATCAGGCACTTCGACCAAATGATAGCTTCCTATCAGCATGCCAAATCGTATGAGAAATAATAATGTTATTGGCAGCTATTTCGATGATGAATTAGTGTTCGTGTAAATATTAGTACTGTTCCGCATTATTTCATTAATCTTTATTTAGGTATTCTTCTATGGAGTATAAGGCATTATTTAAAACGTGTTAAATTACAGTTCTGTGTGTCGCTGTTATTTTTTTTAACAAATGTGTGTAGTGTTTAAATGCTTGCCAAGTGTTCTTGTAACCTTCATTTCATTGCCGTGTAGCACAACTTCTCAAAAGGTTTTTATTGCATTTCCTGCAGGTAGACATTAATTCCTTTTACTAAATGACAGTCATTGCCATTAGACATTGAAGTTCTGAAATGTTTGTGCTAAAATAACCAATTCAACTGGTAGTTAAAGGGAATTGTTGTTAGCAAAGCTGTCTATCAGAAAATACGTACACCACCAGACTAAAAATTATTTTTGACATAATATTACAATTTAAGTAAACACGTCTTTTACAGTGGCGTGAAGGCAAAACATCGACAAGTCATCTGCCATTGTCAACTAATTTAGGTCATGCAGTGTTAATAACTGAAGTCCATGTGACAAAAATAGTGAAAGGAAATGCACCAGAAACAACATAAATTTTTACTGTGCTTGGGTCAGCATTGACACTCAACATTATTATAGAAAACACTACTATGTTGTATTTCCTGTAAGTCTGCAGAAGTTACTACTGATCTGTTCATTTGTAATTCCCATTACGGAATTTACCATAGCAATAATTATACTATAGGTTATTTTAGCCAACCATAACATCTCTCGGAGGGATAAGCATGAATTTCATTTTATCTTTACAAAACATAAATACCAACTTTAATTAAATAAGTGCATTGTATCTTAAGACTTTGTAAAAGGTCACAGTTTAAATTTTACAACAGTAAAAAAAAAAAAATTCATTTTTAATCGATATAAATATTACAAATTTTATTTCTAGTAAATAAATATATTTAACTGTGCTTTTATCTTCACATATCCTGTATTCAACACATACTTTAATTTTTTTCTATTCACTTTATAAACACTTTAAGATGTATTTTTATGTGCCAAATAGAGCTTATATACGGAATATTTAAATGTTCATACCGTTTTTAAAACAAATTTGCTTTTCAATATAACTCTGACATTTTTAAATAAAGTACTCATATTTACTTGATCTGAGATCATCCTCCTGAACTGCCAAAATGCACGGTTCAAGGCGAGGTTCAAATTGATCTTAATTTGGCGCGCCGAACACAATGGTGCAACAGCCAAATGTGCTGAACCAGGATCAAGCCGGTATTTGATCCTAGATCATTGCTGAACCTCAATGGTGCAACCGAGCATTACTTCCCCAGACCTCGCGCTCTGTCTAGTGGATTATCGTCAGCGACGTCCTTTCTCCTCGCGACGTTGCTCCAGCTCGCAGACAGGTGGCGCGGAGTACAGCGGCGGCCTGCGATGGCGGCTGGAGAGACCAGGTCTCCACGTGGGTCGATGAACCGGCCCGCGCAGGCGTTTAAGATGCACCTCGCCGCGGTGGAAAGGCCGTACGTGCGGCGGGCGATCGCTGCTCGGGCCAGAACACTTGACGGTCGCTCTCCGCAGCTGCACGACTTACAGTCCCAAGTTTTTTTTTCTCCCCTCTTACCTGTGTCCGCCTTTTCATGCTTCCAAGTGAAGAGCCGCTCGCTCGTGACCACGCATTTCGTTCGTGAGGAGTCAGTCCGGCGGAGAAATTCGTCCAACTCGACGACGACTGCCCAGAAGGCACCGTGAGCCGTGAGGAACGGCTCAACTGCGAATGGCTTGGCACTCTCCTCTGGATATCAAGATCAAGGACAACAATACTACTGTAGCTCTAGTTTCCACTTGCCTCACATCACGTAGTGCCTGTAATTTACACACCTTTCGTTACTTTCCGGTGTTCGATGTCTGTGTAACAATCGAGTTTTCTCCGAAATTTCAGTGAAGTCAATGGGCGATAAGTAACATATAAAATAGAAATTCGTAAAAAAAAAAAAAACTTGTTTTTGTTACAAATGACAGAAATTTTAACTTAAATTTCGCATCATTCTTTTTATTATAGCCATTGATTAAAATATTTTCTGTAGATTGGCCACTAGGAAATTTTCCTGCCTGAGGTAGTATTACGCACGTCGTCGTGCAAATTTCAAGTGTCTTCAGTGTAAAGTGGGCCGCGGTCGCTGAGCGGTTTGACTGCTCGCCTCCTACCAAGGCGAACTGGGTTCAATCCCCGGCCGGGTCACTACGGATTTTCACAAGTGGGAATCGTGCCGGACGATGCCGCTGGTCAGCTGGTTTTCTCGGGGATCTCCCGTTTCCCCCGTCCTTTCATCCCGGCGCTGCTCCATACTCATCTCGCTTCATCCTCATCGGCTCTCAAGTCCTCGATGTTAAGAGCCACCCAAGTCACTTCACTTCAGTGTAAAATTTTAGCAGCTGTGATGAATCCACGTTGGTGGCCTCTATGCGCCTTCTACGCGTAATTCTGCGACACGGCACTGAAAAAAAAAACAAGCACAAGAATTTATTAAAAGCCAAGGGAAAATTTTTATTAAAAATTATTAACGTAATTTAATTGTTAAAGTCTAGTTTGCCACCCATGAACTATTATTATGGTTCTTTATTTTGTTACGAGTAAAACGGTGTAAAACACACAACCGAGTTCTCTTTATTTACAGATTTCATGCCATTTTCATTGCATTATGCATGGAATAGTCTCTCTCAAGAACGAGTGCACTTTTTGACAGTTCTGAAGGCAGTCTGTTTATCCTATAACTGTCAACCTGCCTAGTATCTCAATAGAAAATATTTTTCCATGCAAATACTTTACACAAGACTAATTTCAGAATTGTCAAAAAAGTAACTTTTGTAGACAGCCATATGAAGTAAACAGAAAATACGCAGTAAACTAAAAACGAGTTTTCATGGGTTAGAACCCTATTTCAAATAGTTCTTTGTTATTTTTAATGTTTTTTTGAGAACTATAATATTCTTTTCTTTTCTCTCTCTGATTTAAAAATAATTAAAAGCTAGCAGCTCTGACTGTGATATCTATTATATTTGTTACAAATGTGCTCACAGCAGCTTATATAAAACATTATAAATATTATTTACAGTTATTATTTTTTCAATAAGATATACAGCATATCGCACCTGCAAGGGGACACTCTCTGCAAAAAAAAATTTGTGTCTATTTCAGACTTGTGACGTTTTTATAAAGTAAATGCCGCCTGTACACATAATCGGCATATATTCAACCTCATAAATAAGTGCGTATTAAAATATAAACCAAATCTCAGTCTCTCAACTAAAAATAAAATAAAAAAACCGGTGCAGTTTGTGGCGGCCGTTCCGGTCATTGGCCTCAATTTACATACCGGAAACGGTCATTGAACAGATTAGTTCTCGAAATGTCTACGCTCTCGATTGAATAAGCCTCGGCTAGCTCGTTATCAATTTAATATGAGGGGAAATCAATAAATATGTACAAGTTTTTATTGAGTTTCACATCAACTCGTATTCGCGAACCCACTCAACGTGATCGGGTGCATCTGTTTCTCGAAGTGAAACGGGTCGCGATCCGGGATAAACCGCTCGCTCTTCGACGATATATGCGCCGCTGTCCATCGTATCGCCACGACGAATTTATTTGAACCGACGCTGCGAAACGACCGTAGTTGCAGAACCTCCTTAGCACCTCGGGGAGGCCTTGTCCTGCAATTTATTTGAAAGCCCCCTCCCTCCCCGATAGATGGCCGGGAGGAAAAAAGAGAGGCGTGTAGGAGGGGCAGAATATCCTGGACCACGTGTGCTGGAAGAGGTTGGCCACTTCCTTGTTTGTACCTACTGCTCGATATTTAACCATCGTCACTGAGCTATGAAATTGTTGAATACCTTGAATGTTACTTGTACCAAACAATAATATAAATTTTCTAGTGATTTACTTTGGTTTGCAGTTAGTTGATTCCATTTTACTCAGGTAGGGGAAAGGGTGAGGGGAAGGGCAAGGCATTATAAACATTATTTAACCATCCAACGAACACAAAGTAAAACATCGTAAGTGAGATGTAACGCACCCCACATATACCAATACCTACCGCGTAAACAAATTGGCGTGTGGCTGTTACAGCGACGCGGGCGTGGCTCTTTTGTTTGAGTGGATACGTCTGTGTTAGTGGGTAATGTTTTTTTGTTGGTTAAATGAGGTTGAAATGAAAGTGACTTTTGTGGCTTAAAGAGACAGATGTATACGAGATCTTTCGTTTGGCACCAAAATGAGCGCACTAGCACATCGGAGTATCGAGATACTGCCCGGAAATGTTCTCCCGCGCCCAAAATGGCCGCCAGTCGCTGCGGGCCCCCACTTGTGCCTCGCACATGCGCAGTGCCAACTCAAGGTCATGGAGTTGATCACCCTGCAAACGTTACATCGCCGTTTCCATCCTGGTACGGTGTAATCCAAATGAGAAAAAATTTAGCAGAAGTCGAAAACGCGTCGGACGCCGACAGATGCTCCGCGCGTGCATATTACCTGTCGAAAAAACTAAGTCGCGCAGTGCGGTATCTAGGGCTCGGCTTCACCCATTATGCAGAAATTCTTCGTTCTCCTGTCATAATTTCAGTGTCAGAGGTATTATTGCAAATGTTTGATTATGTAGAATTTGCAATTTACTGTTTTTTTTTAATACTTTCGTATCTAATTTTTACTGTGTGTTAGTTCCTGCTTGCAAAAAGGCAGAAACTTATTAATAAAATATAGACTTTTTACAACCAGCAACACACCAGTAAAATAAACACAAAATATTAAACAAATTATTAAAATGCACATTTTATATAATCGTATATTTTCAATAATTACTCTGAATCCGAAATTATGACACGAAAACGAAGCATTTCTGCAAAAGGGCTGAAGCCGAGCCCTAATAGTGCGATACTAGAGAGCGATGTTTGTTATCAGTTAGGTATAACGTCATCAGTGTCACGTTATTTCCCTCCCTCCAGCGGTTATCGTTCGGAGGAGTCCTCCTCTACACTGCCTCATTTACGTTCCCTCCGTCAAAGATGCGCATGTATTCCATGAACAATCAGATGTTTCCATTATTTTATGGTAGAAATTTATGCTTTACTATTGGAGTGAATGAGTGAAGAGATATGGGTGGCCCTTACCGTCGAGGTCTTGAGAGCCGGTGAGGGTGAAATGAGGTTAGCATGGAGGAAGCAGAACATTTCAGAGAAAACCAGTCGATTAGCGGCACGATTTCCATATGCGAAAGTCTGGGAGGGACCCCGCCGGGAATCGAACCTGGTTCGCCTGGATGGGAGATGAGCAGTCTAACCACTATACCATCATGGCCCCTTCACTATCGGAATATAATTGTTTAATGTAAGTAATGTAAATATAATATTATTAAACTGAAATAAAGACAATTACAATTATGTTCCTGTGAAAGCAAAACATGCCTACCGCAGAACTGGCTGGCGAATAGCGGCGCGCAGCTCAGAATGTGCCACGGTGCTTCGTCGCGAAAGGGAGACGAAAGAGGCGTCACCGAGCCTAACCTGTGCGCGACAATTCACTAAACGTCTGCAGCACGTTGCAAACGCTGCGATGCCAACAGCTGCATTTGTTGTGCGGCCTGCTCCACCCAGCCGCGAAGCGTGCCAATACGCTACCTGGCTAGGGATCCGGTTCCACCAACACAAAAAAAAAAAAAGTGAAATGGTACGAATGTTATAAAATGGGAAAACACGGCACTAGGACAGCCTCCGACTTCTTGTTTTCTTGATAAAGTTCGCAAGCTTCCGCGGCCGTTGTCAGCTAACTCTTGGCTTCTGG